>OMLP01044211.1:3775-17968 GCA_900302685.1 Spondyliosoma cantharus
TGTTTGGTTTTTTTTTTTTTTTTTTTTTTTTTTATTAATTAAGGTGATGATGTCATAAAAGACAACCGAAGCTCCGCTTGAAATCCTCAGTAGGAGCTTTTGAATGTAAAACAATGATATTCAGCGAAGCCTTGAAGGAACGTGTCACGCAGTGCGACACTTTGACTCGTGTGTTGTCGTGGCTTTGTTATCTATATGAGGCCTTCAGGTAAAAGATACTTGTTAGGAGGGTTCGGTTGTTGACGAAAAGAAAAATACGGAACACCGCCAACGCTTTTTGAGAGTAGAGAGGCAAAGGTGGGTGTGTAAGTGGCTGTGAAATCTCAGATGCCGAGTGGTTCTACTGCGAGAGAGGACGGGTATACAAAAAAATAAGACGATAACTTTCATTTCCATTGAAGTCCCACTCAAGTGGTGGCTCCACTTCATTTCAGATGTAGAGTAAAGAAAAGAATCTCGTCTCAAACAGATCGGACTCGGGTTAAAATGAGGCCTCGAATTGCATGTGTCGCATCCCTACTTGACAGCCACTTTCTCGCCGTGTGCATAAGTTACAGCCACTTCTTCTCCCTCTCGTGATTGCGACCGGTAATGACGCCGAGGCCGCTGACACCACCTAGCTATAATTTAGAGTGAGAGAGATGTTGACTGGTGAGACTCGAGGGGTGCGAGGAGAAGGGAAATTGTGATGCCTCTGGAGAACCGAGCATCGCCGCTAAATTTCCTGTGCAAGCAAGAAGAAAAAAAAAGAAAAAAAAGGGAGCAGCGGAGAGAAAGAGGGCATGAAATAAAGGGAGACGTGGGGGGGGGGGGAACGAGTAAATTTGCTCTGACGTTTTGGAGTTAACACAAGTGTGTGTCAGAACAATTCTGCCTGGCCGTGACTTTATAGGAGATGACCTCCATTACTATTCATGTGCTCACAGCGTGTACAGTACTACACAAGTACAGTATGCACAATCTAGGACGGCTGCAGCACTGTTTACTCTACAGTGGGACTGCGTATTCCTGATTTTTTTTTTTTTTTTACAACACTAAAAGGAGTCTTGACCTTGCCCCGGGCTGTGTTTGGGAATATTACACATGGCACAATGAGAGTTCAGCAAAAAATATCTCTCCTGCAGCCTCCACGTGTAGTTTTAACACACATGCTGCTTCACTGTAAATCCACACATGTCCAAACAAACGGTCCTCCCACGTTCTCCTTGAATTGGACCTGAGTTTTCACTGTATGCTGAATATGGACGCCTTCAGCTTGTCATCCTGGCGAGGCCAACGGTCTCTTTATCCCGTCTGCTGGCTGTCATGCGTACAGAGCCTCCTCGTGTCCCTCGGCCTAACTCGGCTCCCTAAAGTCATTATCTGCGTGATCAAGAGCGAGATTGAATAAAGGCTACGTGCGTTTAACCCCTGAGAGTGTTAAAAAACGGGAGAGGGGCCAAGTGCGGCGGGCGCAAGGGGGAGAATGACAAGGTTAGGTCGAGGCGTAGTCGATATGTTAGCACAGCTGAAGTGACAGCTGGAATGAACCTCCGTCGCAGCCTTATCTGGCCTTTTGTTGGTATGAGGAAAATTTACTCTGTTCAGATACGGCTGTAATATCCTCCGACTCATTTTCCACTAAAATATTGACATTGCGTCCACAGACCATCTGAATTTAACATGAGGAGACTCCAGTTAGCGTTAGCGTTATAATCAGACAGGAGTCTTTGTTTCCTTGTGTACCTGTTACCTCATTCCCTGTTTGTTTTCGTTTTGCGCTAACCGGCCTGTTGCCAGTGACACGTCCGCCCCACCGATTCAAATTTGGCGTTGAAATTTAAACCTGAACTGAAAAAGGAGCACTGGCATTGAAACACTGTGTTGGAACAAGTTTTTACTGGCACTAAAAAAAATGAAACGGCAATGATTTCCTTGCTGACATTTCTTTGTGTTTTCCTTGTGTTTGACGCTGTGATGGCGCCGGTCGAGATGGTGGCAAGAGAGATGAAACTGAAAGCCAGCGATCACGTGATCACGATCTCGCCACGTGCACACAGTAGCTGAACCAATGAGCGGCCCTTGAGGACCTTGAGGATGCAAAAGACGTTCTCGACTGGCTTTGACGAGCGTGCGATTGACGGTAGCGCTTTCTTACCGTTGACCTGATTGGCTGAAGTTTATTTTGAAAGTGTCTGCCTTTTACCAAACAGTTTCTTTTCAGATGTTTCTGTGAACAAACCATCTGCGGCGTCAGGTAACTACATGCCAATTTCTCCTGTTGTGTTCTTCCCTTCGTTACCTCACCTGTCCACTTCCCTCCTCACCCACCTCGCCTGTTCCTCGTCTCGTGATTAGCGTGTCTTGTATCTGGTCTTTGTCCTCCCTCTTGCCTCTGTCAGCGATGTGACGTCCTCCATGTTCCTGGTTACTCCGTCAGCCTGTCTCGTTCCTGGTTTCCCCGTCTCGGTCTGTCGTTCCTCATGTCTCCCTTTCTCGTTTTGATGTGTGCTTCGTTTTTTTTCTTTGCACTTTTTTTGAGCTCTCGGTCGCTACTTTGTTTTTGTCCTCGTGACTCATTTTGTTTTTTTTCTACTATTTTTTTCAGCTTTTTGTTTCCCCCCATTTCCTGTGTGTGTGTGTCTGTGTGTCTGTGTGTGTGTGTGTGTGTGTGTGAGGTTAAGTGTGCATGCATGCTGTTAAGTGGTGAAGGTTTTTCTAGTCTGCAGCTTTGAGTCTATTTGGTCGAGTGTGTGTTTTATTTGGAGACAGAAGCTTAAAAGCAAGAAATTTAAGCAGAAGCGAGTGTTCGAAAGCCCTCTCGTCAGAGTCGCAATCCATTTTGGTTTTAGTTTGTATTCACATCTTCTGTTCCTTCGTCATGATGAACATGATTGATTTTTGATCGTTTGTTTACTGTAAGCCATCTATATTAACGCAAAAGCTCGAGTTTGGAATCAGCGGATTTCGAACTACAGTTTCGTTCTACTGAGACGCAAAAATACTGCGTGAAAGTATTTAATGAAGCTGAAATCACACGAAGATATTATTTCCACTCGCTGTTGCACGAATGTCAGTATGTTGCCTCTTTTCTATGGTGGCATGTAAACTTTAAAGAAGAATAGGCTGTGTCTGCATTTGGGTCCTAAAATATCACCTCACCATAACCTCTGCAACAAAAGCTGAATATCAGAATAGTAGAAGTAGAAGATCATGGCGTAAGTAAGCCAGCGCACTTCCTTTTTCTCAGAGGATCTTATAATTAGTTTTGGTAGCAGCCTTATTGGTCCATTTAGAAGGCAACCAGGGACAGAGAACTGAAAAATATGGAAACTTGTGGTCGCCCGGATGGAGGAAATCAATCTTAAAATCCATGGCCTGCTTTAGAGACTGGTCAGCAGTAATGTTAAGTAAACACAAATGTAATTACCGGGCTTAACGCGCAAAATGATCCACAAACGGAGCCCATCGGTTCCAGATGAAGGTGTTGCGTTTCCAAGAAGCCGCTCCCCAACTCGCCCTACATGCCACGCACACACACACACACCTCCTCGTCCGAGCTAATTCATTCCTCACCTCCAACCATTGTTCCGCGCCGAACCGTCGCTAAATGCGTTTTCCTGACGTTTTCACTTAGGAGAAATCGTGACACAAAAATAACTAATTAGGGGGAGGAAGATGCAGAGTGGCTAGATCTGTCACAGCAACCTAATTGGTGTAATTTAGTCTGGTTTGTGTCACGCAGCTTCGAGGATGATGCAGGTAACGGAATAGATTAATTGTATGATTACCCCGTCTGGTTCGTGTCATCCGAGCTGGCAGCATTTCTTTGTTTTACGTTTTTTTTTTCCTTTCCCGGCACTGAACGTTTCGGTGACTTCGGGCTGCAACTGCTCTTTTTATCCGTGCGTTCTTTTTTAGACTCACTCTGTTCTCCTCGTGCTGAAAATGTTCCGACTTCCCCGAGTCATGCCTCTCAGCCATCTGTGTGCTCAGATACTGCAATCGCTTCCACTCGTTGCGTCAACATATGACATAAATATTCACGTGCGACATATGTACTTTTGAATATTTACGACGCGCCTGATTATACAGCCCTCCCCCTCATCCTGAGAGCAGCAAAAGTTCCCCCGCAAACTTAATGAATGATTGGCGCTGCGCATTGTCGGGGCTTCACCTCTTTTCCTCTTGTTACCACAGGCCATCCTCTGAAGCTCGGAGTTCAGGACTGGCCAATTTAGATCCGAGCGGCGGAAGGCATCTCCTGACCACGATTTCACCCGGCACTGATGCACCGCACGCCAGAGGAGGAGTGCGTGGGAAGAGAGCGCGTATGTGTGCTCTCTGGATATTTCACAGACATGTGGATGGAGAGAGGGAATAATGGCATGAAGCCGCAGAGAGAGAGCGAGAGAGAGACAGACAGAATGCCAGGAATGAGAATAGACAGTGGCTGCAAAAATTAAAACATGCCGGCGTGAAAAGTGCGCCTCGTTGGCGTGCATGCAAATTAGAGAGAAAGCAGAGGCTGATTGAGCGAATGCTAAAAAAAAAAAAAAGTGGAAAAATCCAGATTCATGCTGTGTGAGAGAGTAGGATTACTAATGGATTTTCCTCATTGAGAGCCAGCCACTAATGAGGAAGCAGGCAGAGAGAGGGCAAGCGGCGGGTCGGCAGAGTAGGTCAGAGGAAGGGCTGATTGCTATGCAGGTTGCAGGTAAGAGGGCCGGGATCACCGCACTGGATTTGATGGCGTGGAGACAATCTAATGAGCTACGCTCTGTACATAACTTCGCTTAAATCCATAATGGCAGCGTACTCCTTGCTAATGGTCATTTTACTTTAGGAGAGAACACTTTGCTGGCGTTTAAACTAAGACTAAGAGCAAGAAACTGAAAAGGAGGCCGAGTCCCAACACAGGCCTCGCCCCGACCACGCGGCTGTACCCGCCTGTAGGGGCGGCGTGTCCTGATCCTCGCTGGGATAGAGGCGAGGGTGGAGCGTTAACGCTGCATGGCCCTACAAACAGAGGGTTTCTCAGAGGCACACTTCAAACTGAGGTTTTATAAGAACTCTGTTGTTTCAATCTATCACGGTTCTTTTCTTGATAACAAGCATAAAACAATCGCTGCTGTTCTATTTGTTGACGTCCCGGTTGCTAATATCAGCCTGTAAAGCACTGCTAGTAATCGGAATCTTTTTTTTTTTTATTTAATGACTTGATTAATAGCGCAAAGTTGTGAATGAAATGTGAGTGTCCATGCATTTCTGTTTCCATCAGATAAACGGCACCGTGATAATACCAGGATTGCCATGGTAACCCAAGAGAAATCATCACAGCTGAAGACGGCATATTGGAATTGTTCGGTCACGTCTGTTTACAGAAATGTCATGACTATTGATGACCGGGGTCATGAAGGGTAATCTGATTTTATACGGGGAGATTTCAACTACTACTCTACCTCTGTGCCTCTGTTGTGAAAAAAAACAAGCCAGCAGTTGAACCAGATGATCTTTACATCTTTATCTGGAGGCACAATCGAAAAGGAAGTTGCTTGTAATCCGTCGCTGCACAGGAAAATTACACTAAGAACTGTGATGAAACATTTAAAACATTGGCTTCTGAATAGTCTGAAGAGTGCAGCCGACACAGAGGTGCTTTTGAATTGTGTTTCTTCTAATGGCCAGCGGGGGGGCGACACCACTGGTTTCATAAACGAAGTCAGATTGTATGTAAGCTTATGAGAAAGTGGTCCTACTTCTCACTTGATTTATTGCCTCATTAGACAGTTCCCTAATGAGTTTATGGTCTCAATCCCTAGATACAAGTCCTCTTCAGTACAGCATGATGTTCATTTTGTAAATTGTGACGATGACGATGAAGCAGTATATCCTTTAGGTCCTGACCACCTTGTGATTGACACGTCGTAACCAAGGCGTGTTCTTAGGTTCAGAGGTCAGGTCAGATCCCATCATGATATCCTCCCCAGCTCTACCCTCCTGTCCAAACGTGTCTGACATTTCTGGCTACGACAAAAACAAGATGGCGATGGTAGCACTGCCAAAAAAAACAACAGTTGACGTCACAGACTTGCCTTTCTTTTCTTTTCCAAAGGGCCCTATCAGAATTTTTCTCTAGCAGTGTTGCTGCATTCCCACATCTCAGCATCTAACTTTGTGAGTATACAATCATAACTGATGGAACAAACGATTATATCTACAAAAAAAAAAAACAAGACCCAAAATGCCATTAGCCGTAATTTCCCTTAAGGAAATCAAGGTCCTCAATAAGACGGTGACTTGATTTAGCACGAGAAACCACCAAAGCCCCAGATTGAGCAGTAGGAGCAGGTTTCTAACAGCAGGCAGAGAGCAGCATGTAGCCTGGAGACCTTGTTAGCCTCTCCCCTCTGATCAATGAAGAATGACAATGCCAGGGGCTAGGCAAAGTCCCGTGGGTGCTGCAGTCAGCCAGCGCGTGCCAGAAGCACTACCCACCCAAAACGGATGCCGTGTCAAAGACCAACAGAAACATCCAGAGCTGCTCAGACCTTCATGTTAAATCCTTAAGATGTCATGTTTTGTGTCTTGCTGACTCTTGCAGGGGCTTTGCGTGCAAGTGCATATCTGTGAATGTAAGCCTCAGAGATAAGACATCAGGACGAGTTGTCAGATAATCTGAAGGGTCTACCGCTTCTCATTTAAAAATAGAGAAAAAATATCAGCCTGTGTTCCTCTGCTTGTGTTGAAGTAACAGAAAAATAGTGATGCACAGTGGAGCACCACTCCGCAAGTGTGCAGAACCTCCTTTATTTATATCATATGAAGATAACATGTTGACATACAGGCTTTGAGTACCGCTGAAAGTAGCACAGCTTAACCCTCGTCCGCCTGAGACATACACTAACATGGTTTTCTATGCTAGCTTGCCCTCTAGCTGCAGTGTAAGGAAAATGTGGACAGGTAGAAGTAATTAATTTCTTGTTTTTAATAAGCCATCTGAGAGTGAAAAGAATGACTTTTATGTTTTTTATGTTTGATAGGATGTAGATGAGGTGTCACAGGGTGATGAGTCACGAGATGTTATTTCCGCAATCGAGCTCAGCTTTGATTTTGAGCCGGGAATTATTTTTATACTCTTCTTTTTTGTGACTCTTGCTTGCGCTGCTTTGGGCACGGCTGTGGGTCAAGTACCAGAAACTGATATAGAAGAAAAACGGCTGCCTGAACCTCAAGCAGCTTCGCTAAATAAAGGAAAAATGCTGTGTTTCTATTCTGCATTATAGAGCGAAGAGGTTTTTTTTTTTTCCTTAGAGGTGACGTTAAGGTTGTGTCTGCTGCAGAAAAGGAGGAAATAGACATCAGTTCAAGTCCATGATTATCTGCACCGGTGAACCAAGCTCAGATATCATTTTACACCTCAGATGAAATGGTGTTTAAACTTAAAGGACCCTCATTATGCTCATTTTCAGGTTCATAATTTTATTTTGGTTTACAGCTAGAGTAGGTTCATGTGCTTTAATGCTCAAAAAACAGGGTTTTTTTCATACTTTCCAGGTCTGCAGCTCTGTACTCCCCCTCCATCTGTTTTAATTCCTGTCTCTTAAAGGCCCCTCATTCTCGACTACTCGGTCTGCTCTGGTTGGTCAGCTGACACACGCCTGAGCCAGCAACCCCAACAACAACAAGAGCATCTGTGCTAACTCAAATTCTTATGCGTCCAAATGGCCGCTATGCATTCATTTCCAAGTGTGTCACATGATAACGTACTATGATGTCACAAAGTCTCAGAACTGAAGGCGGGGCTACTGACGAGGCGTTGAAGGAGCAGCGCTTTCTGTGGGAGAGAGGGGCGTCTGTTTGTGCGGACTTTTTAACTTTGAAGATCTTTTACATGCATAGACATGTATAAAACACAAAGGAAAGGGAAAAAAACAGAATAGATCTCCTTTAAAGAAAAGTTAAAATTAGTTCTTTATTAGGATGGAAGCAGAAAACTATCAGCTAAGCTAACACCGATGGTTCATGTGAAGTCTTCGTGCTTTAACCATTTCCTTTTTACACCCATCAAACGTCCAGTGGAAAAAAACAGGAGGATGTTGCCCATTTTTTACCCCGGCGCTAATGAACTCGGCCAATTTTGCAACTAGATGAGAAATTAAGTGCTTCGGACAAGGTCAGGACATTTGGGTCGTTGCAGCATCAAGCCTTCGTCATTATGACAAGCTGGGCTGCAACAGTCTAAGAGACACAGGTTAATTAGTGGGATTCCTTGCCGCCGTTGCCCTGCACTAGCGACTAATTTAATGGCTTTATTACTGTGGCTTTCTGCCTAATTAAATTGCTCTAATCTTATTTGCAAAGTATTGTGAGGTGCAAGTTCAAGGTGCTCCCGTGAACTTCGGATATGTCGCAGAGGTAAGCCGTGCAGCCGCACACACGGACGTGTCTGTGCGAATGCATTTAAACAGCCAGATGAGAATATTGTATTTATTATATCTGAGACATAAACACCACATGGCATCCAACCGTAACTCCGTGAGTCGGGGAAGCCAGGAAATCACCAGAAAAAAGCCCTCACAGTTAGATAACAGGAAGCGAATGCTTTGTCAAATAGCGGACTCAAATGCTTTGGAAACCACAATCATTCGGTTCAGCTGACAAATGCTCAACTAGACAGAGTAAAATTAAAAGCAACCAGTGACAGTGTTTATCCCTCTGGCAACAAGCAGCGCTCCTCCGTCGCTGAGAGACTGTTCAGTTCGTTGACTCCTCCTGCAAGTGGTGACAGAAGCCGCTGTCAGACAGACCATCACTCACTGTAATGGTGTCACCAGCTGAACAGTGCTGCTGCTTGCAGCTCTCAGGAAGCGGAGCTGCATTACATGCCCAAGAGATCTGAATGCACACAGGAAACAAGCATCACAGACGCAGACTGTCATACTGACTAGCTTTTACTCAGCGCAGTCAATTAGCATAGCTGCTATAGAATGAGCAGCTTTTTTTCCACCACTTGAATCCAGCAGGGAAGGTTGAGTGAACATTTACAACGACGTCTGACTTTTCAGATTCAGTAAAAGGGATTTTTGCATTTTAGTCGCAGCGTGCTGTTCTCCACTGACTGGCTGTGTTTATACTCTGAGGTTATGAGGCTTGCTTCAAGGCAGACTGATATTAGCTAGTCGTTTTTTTTAGGGGGGGGGGGAGGTGATAAATGAGTCACTAATTAATTTTCCATTCCTAAAGCATTTGAGTTAATCTTTTAAATGACCTGAAACGTGTAGCCATCCCGTTTTTAATTGCTCAAACCTCCATGTTGAGTTTTTGCACAATAACCTAATCAAGTTCCTAACAAATAAGCTATAATCATCCATCCATCCATCATCTGAAGCCGCTTATCCTTTTCAGGGTCCCGGGGGCGGACCAAACCCATGTAGTCAACCTTGAAGATATAATAAGTATTATTTCTGTCTGAGTTGTGTTGACTTTTATTATTCCAAATGCTTCTTTAATTCGAGGAAACGCTGAGAGTGAAGACGGCAGATCCATGATCCCGCACCACCTCACAACGCCATCGAGTTACATCTTTGACAGACCACTGGCGGCAGATGTTGCATATAAGGAATATTTTCTTCTATCTTGGAAATACGCTTTTTCAAGTTCAACTTTTAGAGGAGCAGATTGTTAATACTCTCATAACTGTGCTGTAAGTGTTGAGCAAAACTCGAGCGGTGATTAGCTTAGTTCAGCACGCAGAGTGGAGGCAGGAAACAGCTGGAATCAGAGTTCAAAAGTACATTTGCAAGACCTCAGCTCACTGATTGACATGAGGTTTTACATTAGTTTGGTCTCTAGACAGACAGAAATGTGAATGGCAATTTGTAGTTCTATAGTAAGTTACATGCCGGACCTATTTCTCAACTTCTTTTCCATTATTTTGTTAATGGTGCTGCCTTTCAGCGTGTTCCTCTCGTGGCTTCAGGTCAGGCCCATGGGGTTAGGTTGGGGTCTCAGATGTTCACATTTAGACCTGGACACAGCTGTGACGTACAGCCTTGTTTCCAATTTTGCCCTGTGGCCACTCAGGCAATTGCAGCTTAAGATTCCCCTGCGGCCCAAAAAGTATTTTCCCCATAGAGCGCCATTATAAAGGAGAGATGTGTAAAACTGTCGACAGGACAGGACTCAAACTAAAAACAAGGTCGATTATGAGTCTATGATTCATTTTCGTTCCGTGGAGGTTTCATATTTTGAAACTGTCCTTGAGCCAAGGAAAATAAACTTTAAAACCAGTGGCATCATCACAATGTAAAGTCTGTCAGCAGAGCTGGGAGAAACACCGCTGTGCATTTCAGACGGCTGTATAACCAGGAAGATAGAAAATCATTTTGCCGAATAAGCACCAGGTGGGCAATTCTTATTGGGCTGAATCGGCGCCATCTTTGCAATTAGTATCCAGTTCTACTTATAAATCTATGTGTGTGCATTGCTGTCTGTCTTAAGTGGAGGTTTTGATACATACACCAATGAAACACAGCTGCACCTGCAGTTATACCTAAACGTCTTGTTTTTTCGCCTTTAATGAAAACACCAGCTACATGTTGAGTGGATCACACTAGTTGTTCTTTAACCTTCAGTCACAGTTTCCTTCCCTTTTCATGTCCTCCAGTGCAGATGGCTTCACCACAAAAGCCTGATTTGGGTTGAATGCGGACCAATGTCATCTTGGCAGTGGAGATGGTGTCAGCTGGACAATGATAAAATAGCGAGCGACTTGTCAGGAAAAAACATTCATTGTTGTTATCGGGGTAATTTATTGTTCGGATGTACTGAAGCTTTGCCATGCCCTTCTGGGGACATTGCCATTCACGCTGATAGGATTGGCAACAAACTGCGACAGGTTTCATAGCTGACAGACACGGAGTGAAACACTTGAGACAGCCCAAAACGCCTCAAGTCACCTGGATCCTATTTACTTTGAGGCTGTGAACAATGTACACAGCTACTCAAGCATGCAGCCACTTAAGAGACACACTCCGGCTTCGTTCACGCACACACAAACTCTGCTGCTTCCACCTGTGATTCCAGTCATGTCAGTAGATAATGCCCGCTCGTGCTCGTAATTTGGCAAAGTGATCATTCCACTTTTCTGTTTGCGTAACTCAAAGCAAACGGTGTCTCCTGTGTAACTAAAGCGTCGGCTTAAAACAAAGCAACTTTTAAACAAATAAACAGCTAATTCTTCGTCTTACAAATAAAAGGCTGAATTAATTCACGAGCAAACAGAGACGCCTTTGTTCAAGTCAACACTCAGGGGGTTTGCTGCAACAGTCTTTTTTTTGGGGGGGGCTCTGGTACAACCAGTTGCTTATGGTGTTTAATTTTAGCGAATATTTGCAAATTGTAGATGGAAGTGTTTTTATGGATCCCATTGGTTTTCTTGCAAAACCCACCCTATTCCACTTCTGACTGGTTGCCTTCGTCGGTTGCATTCTGTACGCTTGACTCAAACTGTTAACTCACAGTGTAGGTCAGGTTTCATGCGGTTCTGATGCAGCGGTTCATGAGCTGTAGTTATCCCTGTAAACACACCAACTTATTCGGCCTCCGGGTCACTGCAAAAGCGTCACTGGGCTCGTCAGGTAGAGCCGACGGGCCAGATGTTCGGTGAGAAGGTGAGCTGTCGCCGTCCTGTCAGCTCTACCAGCTGCAACAGGCAAAGAGGTCGGCGTGTTTACTGGGGAAACTACAGCTCATAAACTGCCATACCACTGTATCTGCTTTTCAGACCAACCACAAGAAAAACATAGATACAAACCATTAACACCACTGACCATATGGTTGGTAAATAGCAGGCCAGCAAGGTCGTACTTGTCTTTTGTGGTGTGATAGGTCACGTAGCCTACACCACGTCATCCTCTGATGAAATTATGCTTGACGTAGCCCAGTTCAGTCGCTCGAAACAGATTATGGAAACGCACCAGATTCATTCATTCAGATTTTGTGCAAACTTTAAAAAGTTTGCTTCAAATTTGCTTGTCTGATGAGGCTTGTTGACTTTATTTATAATTCATATACACGGTGCAGAAAGTTAAATCGTCTGACTTTAATTTCACGTATAAGATTGTGTGAAAAGACATGATAGATACTCGTTAGAGGTCGTCCTTGGCAGTCAGGGTGAAAAACTGGAGCCTGTTTGAGTGGAGGACTGTGCACAGTGAGTGACCACTGTGAGAACTCCATGAATCTGTTATTTGAGAGTTAATTTAAGCCAAGGAGAGATCTATTTTGGTTCAGTGGCAACCATCTTCATGTTCAGTTTATTGCATTTTCATCCATAGTCTATTGTTTGGCCCCTACAGAAACCAATCCTGCCTCCCAGCGATCAATAAAGTTAATCTTACGTTAACACTCCACCTTCTCCTCCCTGCTGCCTCCACAACCCTGCTACTCTGCCACACAAACACACACACACACACACTCACACACACACACACACACACACGCTCAGTCCAGTCTTCTAAAGAGAGAAGAGAAGCCTCTTAAGTTCCAGCACATTGCATTTGCGATGAGACCAGCGGGCAATCATCGCCCATCTCCGCCAGTGAAATGAGCCCAAAATTGTGGAGAAAAGAAGGCCGTTTTGACAGGCGGGGTACAAATACAAGGCGATAGAATCTCAATGAGGCCTGAAAGAGGGAATGCATAAATAGATTAGATTGAAGGGACTGGCGCCACACAGAAAGCAAATCTAATTATGAGGCGGCTGTGTCTCCTGATTTTCGAACAGGGGAAGCTCATCTCTGCCCAGCGGAACCTGCTGGATCCACTCGGACAACAGAAGCCATCAACAAAAGAAAACAAAAAAGAGACGGAGCGGGAGAGAGAGAGAGCGTATATTTCATCTTCTCATGGTGAAATTTTCATAGTGAGCAGCACAGACCCAGGTGCCAATGTCATTTCGCAACAGAAATAGGCAGCCAGCTGTAATAAATACGGCAGATGTTCAGGCTGCTGTGAAACTCATAAACTCTGAATAGAGAAACAACACGGCAAATTAGGGTCGGCCTGATTTTGGTTACGCAAAAAAAGGTTCATTTCTGCATTCAAATCCAGTCGCTTACGAGAGACTTCATCCCTCAGTGATGATACTTCTGCTGTAAAGTGGGTTAATAGAGGCCCGACTGTCTGTCTCCATGCTCTCGCTTAAACAAAGTCATCTAGATGGACTCCATTATCTGCGTTTAGCCAAATGCAGTCCGATTGCGATGGTTCGAATCCAAATGAAAAGTCACCGACACTGCGGGGAGCGGAGAATATATGCCAATTTATTTTAGGATTGGATATAACAATTAAAATTCATTTTACAGTAATTATACGGAATCAAATTAAACACTGAGCTGTTCCTCCAAGGAAAGTATAATGCATGTATGTAATTGAAATATTCCAGCGTCGTAATGGCTCACACAATTAAATGTGCATTAGCGGAGCAGTGTCCCTATCAGTCAATAACAGCGAATTTCACCGTCGACAGCCACAGACGGTGCGCATGAGCTGCAGCTCGGTGCTTGTTTTGGGGTGAAATGAAAATCTGTTTAAAGGCCACTGCTTTTTGCGACGGTGGCCGCCTCATTATAAATGCCAACGCCACAACGAGCAGATGCAAAACACTCAAATGCCACTGTAAGTGCAGGGAGCAACTCTAGTGGTCACTACTATTATCTGTATTAATTGTTATTCATGTTGCATCCATCTGTGAATCCTTTCACATCGCAGCAGGGAGCACAATGAGCCAAAATAACAAAAGGAGGCTTCTTTTTTTTCTCGAGCACTACCTCTCTCATAGTTATGCACATGCAGCTGGGCATAAAAAAAAACAAAAAAAACAAAACCTGCAGCATTAGCAACTCAGTCAAAGGCCAAATTGTATTAAAATTCAGGTTAACTGAGTTTGTTTAGAGCGTTGTTCAAGGCGCTTGTTAACTTGCGAGTATCTTTGCAAAAAAGCTGGGAGAAGCGGAGGCTCCTGGTGTGGAGCTGCATGACCCCCCCTGCAGCCACAAACTTCCCTTCAGCGGTTTGAAGGATGAAAACCACACACTCACACACACACACACACACACACACACACACACACACACAAACACAAGCAGTAGAAATAATCAAAGCACAACCACTGCCCTTATATTAACTCCTGCTTGGTACGTCAAGGAT
>OMLP01044213.1:0-45778 GCA_900302685.1 Spondyliosoma cantharus
GTGTGTGTGTGTGTGTGTGTGTGTGTGGCTGTTAATATCTAGTACCTGCCTAGATGCAAATTAAGCTTCGCTTGGAATCGCACTGGTGGCGATCGGCGTGTGTCCGTCTCGTTCATCCAGCTCGTTCCCTCGACCTAGATGAATGGCACTGGACACACAAAACACACATGACGTGATCCTAGCCCAATCACGTCCACCATCTTTGCTCTCTCTTTTGCACTCTCTCTGTCACACACACACACACACACACACACACACAATAATTGTATTATTTAAAGTAATATTGGTTATTCATCAATTTTGCTAATGTTTAATAAATTCAATTATATTGTACCGAGCTCATGTCCTGCAGTGTCCCTTTAATTTTAACTATTTGACAAAAAAAAAAAAAACATTATAACAAATAATATTTTAAAGAGAACATCCTTTTATTGAGACTATTTCCCGTTTGGTTATCTGTCACTGATGCCCGTGATTATCAATTTATATTAATAATAAATTATTCTACATACCTTCCTCTTGCCGTCTTTGCAAATACAGTATTGTCTTCTACAGTCAAGTTACATACAATACATAATATACAAACAGCCAGTTAGAAAAATGAAACTGATGACACACAGTTCACATATCACGACATATTTTCACTGTTCTTTAAGTTTTAAAATGGTTGCAGTTTGGTTAGGTTCAGGAGAAGATCCTACTTTAGGTTAAAATATCTACATTCAGTCATCAGTGTCACAAGAGACGCTACTCGGGTCACGTGACCAATGTGTATAAGTGACCTAAGTGATGTCATCTACGAGTATTACCTTACATACATGTGCTTTGAATCCACCCTTTAGCCTTTTGAAGCATGAAGTAAATTAATATTATTATATAGTATTTTTCCAACAACAACAGGTTATTCAGATTTCTGTGGGTGGAGCCAAAAAGATGTCCCTGTAAGGCTCGATAGTGACATCAAAAGTGAAAGCTGAGAGACGTCTCCGAAAGCTCTCACAGAAACATTCATTCTGACTCTTTACTGAACATCTTTTCAACATTGACAAAGACGTTCAATTGCTACACCTTGGACAGCTCACCAGCTCGTGGGAAACAGAAATACATACACAAATAGAGAATCGTATCAGCCGTAACAAAGGTAGAAAAAAGTCCAATTCATATGCGCTTGCATTCCTCTGTAATCCTTAACATACCAGCAAAATCCTTGGCCCATACATTTTTGTTCATTTTATCGGTATGTGCAGTGCGTCAAATGTCAGGAGGAGAGAGAAACATGGTGGATTCTAAGCCCTGGTATCGCACATGAAACCTGAGGCTTTGTGCGAGGCCTGCTGAGGGCATCGGCATCCACCCTCTGAATGAATCCCCCTGAGACAGAGCCTGAACATGTGAGAGCTGCAGCTCATTCCTCATTATTGATATGTAGAAGGCCCTGTAGGCCTTCTATTCACACCGCCCTATGATTCCTCACTGTCAGTTTTTCTTTATGTCTGCTATTTGCATGATACACCAGGGATGCAATCCCTGAAGGGGGAAAACACGAGCATCGCACTTGTCTTCTGCTGCTGGAGTATCACACTCTGTCTCTCTGCTCACAGACTTGTTAGTGTAACAATGAGCAAAAAAGGATGTGATGGCAAATAGAAGTCCGTTGACTGTTGAAATTACGGTAATTAGAGGAGGCCATTTGTGCGGTTTGCATTAATTAGAGTTTCCCTCATCGCTCAACAGGATTTGTTCGCGTTCAATGGGAGGGAAGGCAAAACTTCCTCGGCAGCATTTTTTGACACGGGCCAAAATCAAAGCACAGAAACGATTACTAAAACATCAATAATAGTTAAAGAGCACATTCCCCTCGCTAATTAGCATGCTGGTGTCACCTTTTCTCCAACTCAATAGCGTGACTGTGTGCATACAGATCATGTGTGGGGGCGTGAAGCTCTCTGCTAATGACAGCATTACGCATCGCAATTATTAACTCCAGATCTGGTCAGAAGCCCAATCCATACATAATTATATAATATCTTCACGGCCCACAGCTGATTAAAGCTGTGACCACGGTAGTTAATGTGTCATTATGGAGCACACAGTTGAACCATATGCTGCTGACTGTGACCTTGTTGGCCAGTCAGGCAGTATATGAGGTTCGTGAGGAGTTAATTGAATAAGGTTAATGAGTAATGTATATTCAAGCACTTGACCAGAGCTTGGAGACATTTCATTCCTGAAGACTGCCACGATGTGTGTCCTCCGTCACAGACATGTAGAGCGGGGAGGAAGGGAGGAATTCAATTTTTCACTTCATGCTCGCTGAAAAGATCAATATTTCTCCAAAACTGGATCAAACATTGAAATGAGTTGAAGCAATTGTCCAATTTCCGTCAATATTCTCAACTAGGGCCGGGCGATAAAATAATAACGATATCTATCACGATAGACACGTGATCAATATCAATAGAAAATACGTTTGATAATTTCACTGAACTCCGTTAGAAAAAAAACAGGAAGAACTCATCGAACCGGGGTGAAGTTAGTTTTAGGTTGGATATTCGGTAGATAGTCACTCTGTTCCACCCGTGACATCACTGAGGTTCACCCAGTGTGATCAGCAGGAGGACGGTTAGCTCACCTCCCAGAGCCTCATGCTGAATCCCTGGAAACTGATTTAGGGACCGTCATTAAATTACTTAGCATAAATATATTAATACAAAATAATTGCATTTTTTTCAATATCTTCCATGTCATGTGGCCCAGTGACTTCTGAAAATAATGGTAAAAAGTTCTCTAATGCTCAAGAGGTTAACATATTTTCAAGCAGCAATGTCAACTTCTACACCATTTTGTCTCATCCCTTAGATTCTGATTCTGATTCCTGGAAATGATTTTTATTTTTTTTTTAAATCTCACCAGTAGTCACCATTTAAAGGGTTATTTTTCAAAATGTTCTTATTTCAAATAGGTTAAAAAAAAACATCAATAATTATAGATATCGACTGATATGAAACAGTTATACAGCTAACCCTGTCCGACATAAATTATGTTTGTATAACACAAATTTGTTTTAAGAGGAAACATAATTGGTGCCTGGATTATCAGAATCTGGTTAGTTGTCATGAGGGTTATTTCAAATAGAAGGAATTTGCCTGTTATTTTAGTGCACAACAATAAACATGGTAGAAAAAAAGGAAAAAAAAAAAGCAAGAACTAAAATAGTTAAGATTCACAACTATGAAATAGGAAAAAAAAAGTACAATAAGGAAGTTCAAACTTTATTTAAATGTATCTAAAATATATGTGCTTCAATAAGGTTTAGGTCCACAGTCGCGGGAAGTGTTTCAACAAAGTTTGTGCAGAGGTGGAAGGAGTCAGCTCGAGTCTTTCCTGTTGCTTCAGGCTCCTGACGCCGCACAGCTCCTGGAGGACTGATGGAGCAGCTGAGGATGACTCAGTGCTGGCTGTTTAGAAGTGCACCATCATTGACTTTTTGTAGGTTGAACTTACACTGTCGCAGAATGTGCATCCCCTGCCATGGCATCTTGGTGAAGAAGTTTATGTTCAGTTCTCAGGAAGCGCAAGAACTCCACAATATCGAACGTAACACAGCGAATATTCACATCACGTTACTCGCATGAGTTTTGATCACAGGGTTACTCATTTTTAATCGCTTCTACTCATGCCAGTAACAAGATTGGAAATAATTGCGAACGCGCGGCACCCGGCTTGGTGAATTTCAGAATCTGGATGACTGCAGCTTCCAGCACTACCTGAGGCTGACTGTCCGTCCATCCCTGAGTGGCAGTTTCTTAATTGGTGTGTTAAAATCAATAAGTAGTAAGTGTGACCAGCAAGTAGACGTAGACCGAATTAATCTGTTTTTCCACATCGGTGTGAACCCAAAACAAAGAGATTTCTCTGTGATATGATGCAATTAATGGATCAAAAGGACGCCAAAATAACAACATCATAATCTTGCCTTGTAAAAAGCCTGACTATACGCTTTGTCAAGTCTGTTAGCTAGATGGCAAGCAAACAACTTTAAAAATGTTTGTTCCCTGAACGGAGTTCCGATCGATCAGAGCTATGCTGTGCTGAGATGTATTTCTAAAACTTACCAGGAAGTCTGACTTTCTCGCTCACTTCCCTCCACGGCTGCTTCTTTTTTGTCCTCAGTACAAGCAGATGTCTTATTAAACAGTTTTAGCTGTATCTACCTCTATTCTCTGTACCTCTATTGTTTTTCATGTTCAATGTCAGTACATCAGCAGCGAGAACATCGTGACGTCAGCGTGAACATCACACCTGCACGCTCGATGCTATTAGACTTATCGTTGCCTTCGCATTTCCTCTAGTCGCACGAATAACTAGCGTAGTACTTGGTGCTAGGTGTAAATCAGTTGAATAGTGTGAAACAGCTGGTAAGAATACGTATCAAGTCATCCATGTGTACGTGCTTTCTAATGTGCAGACATTGCTTCATACCAGTACAAGTGGTCCAAAACACCTCAGGGTACCTTTATAAAAAAAAAATGTCCAGTATCAGTAACTATTGTAGACACTTGACCCCTACAGAAGACAGTCAACTTTAGTGAGCCATCTTTATTTCAATGTAAATCGGAGCTGTTGGATCAAGCCTCTCATGATCAGCGCTGTCTGCAGAGATGATCTAACTTCATTAGAAATGATAAGAGACTGCCCTCACACACACGCACACACATAGACACACACCTCTCACAAAAGCCCGGGGCTTTTGCCACAGATCGGCAGCTCAGCACTTCAACCGGACCGTCTCAAACAGATAAGAATCTCAAATTCTCCTCTGCTGTCTGCTTTATCTGCAGTCACTGTTAATGTGGCTCATTATGCCTCTAGACTGGCTTTTAGCCGGAGGAAGAAAGATGGAGGCCACCTTCAGACTCTGCACACCTCAGAACAGGATGCAGCTCATACCTCCGCTTTCTCGTTCCAAGAACGTCAGCAGAGGTGTGTGTTTTCAGAGCCATGTTTATCCAGAGAGAGCTGCTGAGCCCGCTGCTGTTTTCAAGCTATACCCTGCTCTCTCCCCGTCCTGTGCATCAACACCTGGGTGCTGGCTTTAAAAGCATCACTCAAGAGCTCGGGGATGGGAGCTGCTGACAGAAGCAGTAGTATTACTCATCAACTCCTCCACCCACGGTTCTCCAGCCGCTGCTGTGATGCACAACATCTCCTGTTTCTAATTGGGCCTGTGGTTGGCCTGCATGAAAACACAGGTAAAGAGTGCCTCTGCTCGATCATTAACTGAGTGTACCAAACCCTAACCCTGAACACTTGAAATATTTTTTCAGATGTGCAAGTATAAGTATATTCTAGGTCACCTGGTCCGAGTAAATTAAGGCAGCACACAGCATAAATGATTTTTTTTTTTTTTATTAGAATTTTAGAATGAATTTCCCTGAGGTATGATGCGGTTGCAGCTCCCAATCGTGAACACCATAGCAAAACATCTGATCATTACCTCTGACAACTTTTATGCTAATAAAGTGAATCAGAACAAAATTAAGAGTGCAGAGTACTCAGGCAGAATCTCCAAATGTGTCATTTTGCACATTTTGGAAAGAAAATCGCACATTTTGGCACCATCTGTGTCATTTAAAACTTCTCCTGTACCTAACCATATATTTAACTTAACTTAACAAATAGCCCAATTGGGCTCCACTCAGCCATAACAGGTTAACGTAGTTTAACAACACGGCTTGCAAACAACAACGTCTTTATTCATTGATTAATAAATTGTCCATAAAGTCCATAAAATAGAACATTATAAGAAAAGAAATTATAAATGAGTTTACAGAGTAAAAAATCTATGATGAAAATCAAGGAAAAAAAGACATTGTCTTTTTTAGTCCACAATCTCCTTTAGTTCTTCACCCACAATGCAACTAGACCGCCAACGGGCAGTTAGAGGATTCTGGGGTGTTGTGCTAGCAGAGGGTAATGTAACTCAAGCTTCTAGCCTGAAGCAGAGATGAGGAGCGAGCTATGGAGGTCTGGAACAGAAGCGACCACCTGAGGACATTTATCAGACACATTCACACAGCTCCCTCTGGAGACACAAATGGCTTTATGTAACTTTCTTAACAAATAGTGCTCCTCCAGACCGGGATACACGCTTTCATACGTTGGCAAATCTGTGAAGCTCCCCTTTAACAGAGTAATCAATTATCAAAATAATGGCTGATTCATCTGTGTGTATATTGGCTTATACATTAATTATTACCTCTGCCAAGGAGGTTATGTTTTCCGTTTAATTTGTTTGTTTCTTTTTCAGCAGAATCATGGAAAACCTACTGGCTCAATTTGGGTGGAACATAGGCCATAGGCCCCCTGAAGTTTGGAGCAGATCTGAATGAATGAGGGGATACACTACTTTCACAAACCATGCAAGGTAGCGTGGATTGAATGCCTACATCATAGATAGTGCCAAGACATATATAGTGGTTGCAGTTGCAAATTTGCATATTGGAGTGGGGTTGTGGAGGTCTGTGCTATTGTGGTCTGTGGTCTGTGGTATTGTCACGGCACACAGGAAGTACCAGTAAAATGATTTGTGTTAGGTCTCGGATCTGGTTACTAAGCCTTATGTTCGGTCCGTTCGATCAGTGATCGGAAGGTCGCTGATTCGAATCCAGGCTCCCCCGGGCGGGACTGAGCTACATGTCGAAGTGTCCTTGAGCAAGATACTGAACCCCAAAATTGCTCCTGATGTGCAGTTGGCACCAGCCTCTGCCATCAGTAAGAGTCCTGCAATGAGCTGGCGACTCATTCAGGGGTGAACTGGCCTTCACCCAACGAGTCACTGATAGGCTCCAGTAATCCTCCTGAAGAAGGAAGACAACAACATCACCGCAACCCCGTGAGGGAAAAAGCGGCCAAGAAAACGGAACGGAATTTAAATATACTTATTGTTGAACCTAATGTCATTAATTTCCTCTTGAAATAAAATGTTTTTCTCTCGAAATGTTTCTTTTTTAAGTCCAACCAAGTAAAAAAAATCTCTATATAGTAAATTTATTGTGAAAAGAAACATTTTGAGTGAAAAAAAAAAATCTTTTGAATTTTTTTTTCCTGTGAACAAAAACAATTTTTGCAAAAAAAAAATCTCAGGATATTTTCTTTTTCCTCGTGATGTTTTTTCTGTTGATAAAGGTAAAAAAAAAGGAATTAGATCTCTGGAGGCCTGAAGACAAAATCTTTATTTCCCCTCAGCGGCTCCGTAGCAAAGTGAAACATCCAGAGAGAATCAAAGCCGAGGTGGCGTCAGCGTGCAAACTGCACATTTGTTGTTTCATACGTAACATCTTGCATCAGATTTTTAAAAATGTGACACAAAATGTTGCATCTAAAGTGAATCCTCAACCTTCAGTGTTAGTTCACATGAATGACGTCACACGACACACATCTGAGAGCTGAGAGGAAACCTGAGATGCTTCAAACACAATCGGATAATAAACCAGATGAAGGACACATGTTGTGTTAAACGTGCACACACACCTCATAAATCAGCTCATCAATCAGTAACGCTGCCGAGTCAACGTCCTTCAGTGACTCTTTACAGACATCATTAAGTCATGGAGGGTTTAAAGGTCACATCTGTCAACGTGCACATTTAAAACAAAGCTGCAGCGTTTTCTCCCCGACACTCAGCGTGATGATGGACAGAGTGCTGTTGCTGTTTGGACTTGTGGCTCTCGCCACTTCACACGCAGTAAGTATTAATTTACTTTTTGACTCTTTTGTTTTTGTGCATGCTGTTGATGTGGCCGTGAACCGTGTGATGATGAAATATCCTGGTTATGTTTTATCCAGATACCTGTTTCCCCCGTGGTGTATGGTAGGTCAAAGAATTGTCTTTCCTAAAATGAGTACGAGTTGTTAAAAGGCTTTAAAAAGACTGAACAGTGTCTGTGCTTGTGTTACAGAGGTGTATGAGAATGGTGAGGATGAGAACCCCATCCTGAACAAAGGTAACTGCAACACTTCACCTGTTTACTGCTCCGTAATGTAGACACGGACACATTTTCCACTGGAATAATCTGTTTATTGCTGATTTGAATATAAACGTGTTGCTGTGCTGCAGGTTCAGATGCCAACCTGATTGAAGGAGACATTCTGATTCCTGTAAGTTTTAATTTGCTGATTGACAGAAATACATTTGCAGCATCATTCGTTTCATCCTTGTCTGTCGTGCGATGTGTCACATGTCTGGCTGCTGGTGCTGTTGGTGTTCTTGCTCTTGAGTAACTACAGTTTAATATCTTCTTCAGATAACACGACAAGTTTTATGGTGTGTGTTTTTATGAGCGTCGATTAGCTTTATGGTCACAATTCCTTTTTAATTACCTCTTTTATTGTGCAGAAACAGAAGAATGCAATGACTGACACGAGATACAGATGGAAATTTCCAATCCCTTACATTCTGGGAGATGATTTGGGTGAGTTCCTCTCACACTGAGAACACTCTGAACACTGTGTCATTTGTATGGCCCACAGTCATGTATTACAATTCCAGTCCAGTACCATACTTTCCAAAAACTGAAAGGATTGAGTAGCATTCAACCTTTGAGATGCTGCTGCAGAAACATGGCAGTGCAACATGTTGGACTGTGTGGAAGAAGCTCAGTCAGTAGATTAAATATTCATTCTACATTAACAAACACAAGAATACTTAGTTTCAGATGATTAAATACAAATTAAAACATATTTCTGCTGGTAGACCGCAGTGAATCCTACACACTGGACCTTTGAGGCTGTTCTGGGACTATTTCCATGTTCTGGATGAACCAATTCTCCGTCCTCTGTTGTGACTGTGTCTTTCACTCCTCAGATCTGAATGCGAAGGGCTGCGTCCACCAGGCTTTTGAAATGTACCGTCTGAAATCTTGCATTGACTTCAAGCCTTACGAGGGAGAAAAGACGTACATCAAGTTTGAAAAGAGAGGAGGGTATGTCTGTTCACCGCAGTTCCCAGAAATGAAAATAGCAGAGCAGACGACAGAGCGAAATTAAAAAGTAGTGAGACAACGGTTGGAACGGTTTACACATGGAGAAGATGTCGTACAGGGTAGGTCTAACTTGGCCTCTGCTGCTTCGATTTTAACAATCGTTGTTGCTCGTCATAGGTGTTTCTCTTCAGTCGGTGACCAGCAGACCGGCCAGATTCTGTCTTTGGGTTCTGGCTGTGACCACAAGGCTGTGATTGAACACGAACTACTCCACGCTCTGGGATTTTACCACGAACAGTCCCGCACAGACAGGGATGACTACGTTGACATCTGGCTGGATCAGGTTTTACCAGGTGTGTCTTTTAACTGTATGGTCCAATTTTGTCTCTGTAAAAACACAATTTTGTGATTGGGAGTAAGCGTACATTCACATTCACACCGTGTGTGTGACGTGTTGTGAACCCACGATGAGTTTGCCAAAAAGACGTAGCTGCTATGTTGTTCTGCTACTAGCATGCTGGTCCTACTAGTGACTGTTTGTCCTCATTGATATTGTAAACACATAAATGATAACCTACAGTACGTAGTAACGACTGAATGAACATGAATTTCCTGCAGGACTGGAGCATAACTTCAACAAATACAACGATGACTACATCACTGATCAGAACACGGCCTACGACTACGAGTCTGTCATGCATTACAGGCCCTTCTCCTTCAATAAGAATGATTCCATCCCCACGATCACCACCAAGATCCCGGCGTTCTACAACATCATCGGCCAGTACCTGGACTTCAGTGAGCTGGACACCCTCAGGCTCAACCGAATGTACAACTGCTGTACGTATATGTTCAAGAGTAGATTTCTTTTGTTGATATTTGTACTCATTGAGTCTTAAAAGTTGACAGACGACAGCATTATTAGGTAGAAATTAATTCGTAGACCAAGACTTTTAAATGACTGTCCTCCCCCGTAGCTGGTCCTCTCACCCTGCTGGACCAGTGCGCCTTTGAGAAAGCCAGCATCTGTGGGATGATCCAGGCCGCCACTGACGATGCTGACTGGGTCCATACCGAGAGCAGCGTGGGTGCAGAGGATCACACGCTCCTGGGAAGATGCAGAGGTCAGAGTTGAATAATGTCCAACCACTAATTATTCTCAGTTTTGCAGCTGGACCAAAATCAAGATTTAAACTCTTATTTTGTCTCACTGTCTAGATGCTGGGTTCTTCATGCACTTCAATACCAAGACTGGGAATCCTCAGGAGTCCGCGCTGCTGGAGTCCAGAACCCTGTACCCCAAGAGGAAGATGCAGTGTCTGCAGTTCTTCTACAAGATGACTGGCAGCCCCAAGGACAGGCTGGTGATCTGGGTCAAGATGGATGACGGCACGCGCACCATTCGCAAAATGGAGAAAATGCATACCTTCTATGGTATTTATTAACTTGTCACAACAATAGAGGGCACGTCATTCACAGCAGCTACTTCGAGATTCACATTACATGCATTTCTTTCCAGCGAATAATAATTTGAATATTAGCTGTCAGTAAAATTATATTCAAATTTAGTTATATAGACGTCAGAAGACATTCGAGCTAGACGCCTCCCAACCGTCTGCACAGTCAGTGCTGAAGTTTGCTTCAGAAACCTGTTTCAGTGTTTTGACACCACTCTCATCTGTCAACCGTCTGTATGATAAATATAATCTAGCGAGCAGGTGGTTGGCTTATCTTTGCTTGAAGACTGGACGCACCAACCCCACGTTCAACTTCAATGAGTCTTTCCTTACTTTCCTTACAGAGCTAGGCTAGCTGTTCCCTCTGCTTCCAGTCTTTTCGCTAAGCTAAACTAATCTAATGACAAGTTCCATCATGAGTTAAGTAGTGTAACAATTTCTTGAGAGTGTCAGTGATTTAATCGAGTTTCCTGATGACCTTTCCTATCCACTGTTGGACAGACTCAGGCTAGCTTTCTTTCCTTATGCTAAGCTAACTAATTGCCTGTTGGCTCGTACTTAATGCACAGATATGAGAGTGGTGTAGATCATTTCATCTAACTCTTGGCATAATATCCTTCTTACCCAGCGGATGATGACCACACATGGAAGATCGCCCACGTCCCGATGGAGGTAGGGGTGAAATTCCGTTACTCTTTCCAGGCCGTGCGCGGTGACCCTTCTGCTTCCACTGGTGGCATCTTCATCGACGACATCAGCCTGACTGAGACCCGCTGCCCCAACGCAGTGTGGAGGATCCAGAACTTCTCCAAGATCATGGAAACGTCCGCCATCGACGCTTTCATTGACAGCCCTCGTTTCTACAGCCCTGAGGGCTACGCCTACGGGGTCCGTGTCATGCCTCGGACAAGTTACACTGATTACACGGGGGAATACACGGGGCTGTACTTCCACCTGGCCAGTGGGGAAAACGATGTGGTGATGCAGTGGCCAGCAGTGAACAGACAGGCCACGCTGGTGGTGATGGACCAAGACCCAGACATTAAGCTGCGGATGTCCACCGCTCGCAGCCTTACGACTAACTTGATGACGAGTAAGTTCACCGAATACAAGAGCCAGGAGCTTTAATGACATCATACATATGAATTCAAATGGCAGCATAATAAATATAACATTGTTTTAACATTGAGACAAACCATGATCCACTGGACACTGAAACTTTATTTATTGATTCCTTTATCGTAATTGCTTTCTGAAGCATGAGGTAACAACGAAAATGATCAACTTCACTGATAGATTTTAAACTAACCCTGTCAACATTTTTACCCACAAAAAAACATCTTAAATTTAGAGTCCAGGTCTTAGAAACAGTTCTCAGCTTCAGTATCTCAAAACATTTCCTGCAAACAAGTTCCATGAGTGAGTTTTATTTAAGTTGCACGACTAGTTTAAACTTCTATATGAAAACGTGGCTGCACGTTAACAGTTTTTAAAGGGATTGTTTTATATTCCTAGATTTCTGTCAGAATAGATAATAAAGGTTTGTTGTATGGCGATCATTCTCTGGCCATGAAACACTGATAGCAATCATATCACATCCATACAGGGTTGATAGTTCTACACCTAAAATAATCTTCTACACTCGCTGGTATCGTGTCGGTTCTCAGTATCGGTCGAAACCCCAAAACTACAAAGTTATTTAGAAGTTACCATTGAGGGGAATTTCTGTTTTAGTTGAGATATTTTAACCACAAAACGACGAATGTCAACCAAACGTGATAAAGTCATGAGGGTCACTCAGCCATTAAACATGCAAGCTTTCTCTGATGATTACAGCATCAGTCAGCGGGATCAGTCCTCATGTGTTGGCTCTGTCTCTCTGTGTCCTCCAGCATCAGATGGACAGCTGTTCTGGGACAATCCCTCCAAGGTGGGGAAGTATGACGCCTCCTGCGAATGCTACAGAGGTTCATCGTGGGGCTGGAGGAACATGGTGAAGCACTTTGACCTCAGGCGGCGTAATTACCTCAAGAACGATGACCTCATCATCTTTGTTGACTTTGAGGGTCAGTGGTCTGTGTGTGGATACGATGTGGATTTAAAAGAATGACTTTGATACTTTCAAACTGTTTTAAAGCAGCCAGACGTCGCAGGTAAACATTTGTTTCTCCACAGATATAACATCACTGATAAAAACAGAAGTTCCCATTCAGCCAGCGGAGTGAAGTCACTGCAGGTACGACACCAGACACACTTCTCTTATTCAAAACGTTACATCACGCTTGTATGAACTCATGTTTTTAATTTCTTTATTAAAATTAAGCAGATGCTCTGTGTGGAGCTGCAGACAGAAGACGACTGCTGGGACACAATTATACACACACGTGATTTAAATATGCAAAGTTATGTAATTATTATGTAAAATAATGCTGATGGTCTTTTTTTCTTCTCACTGAACTGTGTTAATAAAATATATTTGATTACGAGCATCCTGTGCTGTTTCTTTCATTTTGTGTCTTTATGAAATAAAGAAGTGTAAACATTTAGTTTTAATTAACTGGAATTAAAATCTAGTTTGTGTCTGTTGTATAAGGATGCAGTAAAACAATATAGTGCAGCAATAATCCACATTCTTTAGATAAGATGCTTTAACCTCGAGTAATTACTCTGAAAGGTCAAACAAACACATTGAGGTCAGTTTATTAATTACCCAGCCTGTGCAAACAGCTGTATAATGTGTTCTGTGGCTCTCTGAGGAAATAATCCCCATCGTGTCATCAACCAATCAGAGCTTAGTAAACAGGACGGCAGTAAGACATTGGACATCATCAAGTTTGAAGTCCTCACAAAGAAATAACAACAATTAAAATGTCATATTTCTGCAGCGTCACAGGAAAACAACGTTGCAGCATTCTGCTAAACACAAACACACGATGGCTCCTGACAGCTGGTCCGGCGTCGTCCAAGTCTCTGGAAGCTCAGAGACCTAAAACTGATTTGAGAAGACGATATTTAAACTGTTCACAGCAGAAATCTTCACCTTAGTAGCTAAGCTAAAAGCGTCAGCGTGCACCATCTGAAGTGTCAGAAGCTCGGCTGCACATTGAGGATGTAAATATTGTCTCGTCAAATTAATTTAGGATCTCTGGGCTTCTGTTGTTCTGTTCTGTTGCAAACACTACTGCAGCTTCCATGTCAGCTGAAAAAGACTTTGGTGGAACGGACGAGTTAGTCACTGGAACATGATGTCAGTGTGAACACGGTGAAATAAGTCTAACAGTACTGAAGAAAAGTCCGATTATCAGGCGAGTGAGGTATCTGGACTGCAACACATTCTTATCAAGGATTTTATTTAGTTTAGCTTTAACTATGACCAACGGTTTTTCCTTGTGTGAGTTAAGGAATGTGAGATGGTGAGAAGAGTGTAAATGTTTATGTTCCTGTAGAAGGACAGAGTGATCATGGGGGACAATAACTGACAACAGGCTGGTGGTGATTTAGGGGAGACGAGCAGGGAGACGGGTTAACTTCTCTTTTTGTCTATTGGATAGATGGAAAAACTGACCAATTAGAAAAGTAGGGAGCTACAATCAGAGGCGCTCCAAAAAGGCAGGAGGAAATGTGTTTTTTGTAGATTCTCTGCAGAATTCTTTTATCATCAAACTACACGCCGACGCGTTTTGAGGAGGAAAGTCCAGAAACAACACGAGCTCGACAGGAAATATTGACCTCAGAGTCGATCTTTGTCTTTTTTAAATCAGTCGTCTCTGAACTTCAGTTTAGTGCTTCTTTAATATCAACTAAATCAGCTGCGTCAACATTTAATACCTAACAGATGAGAGATTAATGGACGGGCTCTGCGTGGTCCAGCACCTTATCAGGTATTAATGACACGACGGATTGAAGCGTCGTTTCTTTACGGCCCAGTTTAGTGTTCTGCACTTTGATTATGATTGATTTGATCTTCATTCTGTTGCCAAAGCACAAACCATCACTGTAATAAACCACTGCAGGAGGGCTGAGTGAGCTTTACGAGCAGATCTCTCTCTTAACACGAGGAGGATCTTTGACACAAACAGTCAACGACAGAGATCGTCCTGATTGATTGATCATGATTGATTGGCTCGGTAAGAGAGTTTTATTCCACCACAGAAACCATAAACAACAGAACTGCCTGTTTATATTGGACCGAAGATCATTTCATATCGACCTATTGTTGATAATGTTGCCTCTGCACAGGGTCGACAGTTTTACTGCTGCCATCATCACCTGAGCACTCCAGAACACCTGACGAGCTGAGTGAGGACACGTGTGAAGTCTGTAACTCATTAAACACTTCGATGATGATCAAAGTTCCCCTGCGGCTGCTGCCTTTATGGGAATGTTTACACTGAAATCGCAGAAACACGTTGGTGTCGGGGGAACAACATGGGCTCCGGAGACGCTCTGAGGAGGATTGCTGCACTGATTGGAGTCTTTGTGGTGTTGAAGGTAGGAGGATGTTTGTTTGACATGTAATGAGATTGAGATCGACGCCTCTGTGGAAGCTTTAAATGAAGATGTATTTATGTTTGTCTGCTAGGTGCAAGCTGTTCCGACACGTTCCGGTTGGTTCATATCAACTTTTCTGTCTGAATGCAAATAAAACAAGTTTGTTTGGTTCTCACACTAATAATAAACGTGTCTTCCAGATGGTAATGCAGATGCAGGTGAACTGAGGGAAGACATCCTTGATATTAACAAAGGTAACATTTTTAAACCCTTTCTGCTCTTTCTTTATGCCCCATGACTGATACACTATATGTCATATATTCATGTGTCCTTCACTTCTAAAGGGTTGAACCACCTGTTTGAGGGCGACATCGCCGGGAACGTAAGTAGACAGTTTCTTTTGTTGAGATTGTTAAAAGATCTTAGAAAAGCCTTTTCTTTACATGTTCGATGTTCCTGCAGCCCAGCAGAAATGCAATCGTGGATGAGACAAGGCGATGGAAGTTTCCCATCCCCTACATCTTAACGGACTCTTTAGGTACGCTGTGCTCTGAAGGGAATACCAGCAGATCGTTTGATGAACTGGCTAAAAATTTCATTTCCATTATTCTAGATCTGAATGCTAAAGGTGTGATCCTCCAGGCTTTTGAGGAGTACCGTCTGAGATCCTGCGTGGACTTCAAACCCTACGAGGGAGAGTCCAGCTTCATCTCCTTTGCTAAGCTGTCCGGGTGAGCTGCAGCATGACACTCGAAATAATCTCGGCCGTTGCACAACTTTATGGGCCGTGCTGGCAAGTCATTAAACTCAAAGCGCTCAGAACCTTAGAGTAAGAAATGCTGATGTAATGAAGTGCTTTTAAAGGCTCAGGAACAGCAGCTTAGGTCCTGTAATTTGAATTTTTCCCTTCGTTTTAGATGCTGGTCGTATGTTGGAGACGATAAAGTGGGACAGAACGTGTCCATCGGTGCCGGGTGCGACACTAAGGCCGTCGTGCAGCACGAGCTCCTCCACGCTCTCGGCTTCTACCACGAACAGTCCCGCTCAGATAGAGACGACTATGTCAAAATCTGGTGGGACCAGATTGAGGAAGGTGGGTCATCAGTTTTTCTTCCAAACCTCGTAGATATTAACTGAACCTGTTACACGTTCAGACGATTTCACCACAAGGTCCAATCAGAAGCTGATCCGGACCAAAGAAATGTTGTCCGACAGATGGAGACATATTTTTATTGTCCAGGTTCAACGTTCATTCCTGACCTTGAAAACAAAAAGACGCTCGAACTAAAAGGTCCTTTCAGTAGCTGCTGTCATGAACCTCATGATGAGCTCTTTCAGATCAATGCTGAGCTCCTTAGACTTGGAACGTTAAGAGGCAGTGCTACAAATACCTTTAATAAATGAATTACAGAACCAAACTGATATAAATGTTCTTTACGAGTGTATGTTGGACCTCGACTGTGTGATTCTGACTATCAACACGACCATCTTCTCTCTCCTCACAGGGAAGGAGCACAACTTCAACAAGTACGAGGACGACTTCATCACCGACATGAACACGCCGTACGACTACGAGTCCGTCATGCACTACCGACCGCTGTCCTTCAACAAGAACGCGAGCATCCCAACTATCACCACCACCATACCGTACTTTAATGAGGTCATCGGCCAGCGGCTGGACTTCAGTCCTGTGGACATCACCAGGCTCAACCGCATGTATGACTGTGGTGAGTGCCTCCGTTTTACACCGGTCCAACCTGATGTGTGCCGAACGCTAATGAAGCTCTGCGTCTACTGGACCTGTAAAGGTTGTGAACATATTTCGAGATAATCAGCATGTTAGATTAACAGTGGCTCAATTCTTGCCGTGTCTTCAAAGTTCACGACCCTCCTCGAGTTCAAAGGTCATCGGGGAGGCCGGACAGGAAATTGTCAATCGTGGCTACCGATGCTAGCATAGCTAACAAGCACGTTACACACCAGGTTGCTGAATTGCCTCCGTTACTTCTCAACAACATTTTTCTGTCACGGTCGTCCCTCGAGGGTCAGATTACATCCTGCTCCTCTCTGTGGTGCTTTGAGCTTCGCATGTTGACTCTTGATGAATCTCCTGTTCCAGCCAACACACACACTCTCCTGGACCAGTGCTCCTTTGAGCTGATCAACATCTGCGGAATGATCCAGAACGAGGACGACAACGCAGACTGGGTCCAGACGCTGAGCAGCCCGTCTGACACAGACCAAACCCTGGCAGGGCTCTGCAAAGGTACTGAGAGGATTCATTCATTTATCTATTTGTTAACCTCAACCACGTCTTCTAACAGATTCATATTCAGACTTATATTTTATTGTTTGACGTGAGGACGTTACCATCCTTCAGTTTCTGTTCTTACAGCACCGTTAAAAATCCCTCTAAACATTTTAGCAAAATAACCCAGAAAACAAAATACTGTGAGCACTCATGGCCACTTCTCTTTTCAGATTCCGGCTACTTCATGAAGTTTGACACATCCTCCGGCGCAGCTGGAAGCAGCGCCCTGCTGGAGTCACGCATCCTTTACCCCAAGAGAGACGAGCAGTGCCTGCAGTTCTTCTACAAGATGACCGGAGCAGCTGGAGACAAACTGGTGATATGGGTCAGGACCGATGACGGGACGGGAGTCGTACGCAGTGTCAAGAAGATCCACACCATCATAGGTATTTTACCTCATCATTTATATGCCAGCGTAGAAAACACATTTCTTTCTAACCTCTGAAACTGTCTTTTAACATACAAATGAATCACCTGCCCTCCATCTTTCAGGTGATGGAGATGACGAATGGAAAATAGCCCACGTGACTCTCAAGGTGACGGAGAAGTTCCGCTATTTTTTCCAAGGCATCAGAGGATCGTCGAGCTCCTCGGGGGCCATCTTGATCGACGACATCAGTCTCTCTGAGACCGAATGCCCAAATGCTGTCTGGCAAATCCGCAACTTCACCAACCTTCTCGCCACCACTCCCACTGGCAGTTCGATTAAGAGCCGGTGCTTCTACAACTCGGAGGGATACTCGTTCGGTATCAGTGTTTACCCGAATGGGAGAGACAGTGCCTACCCAGACTATGTTGGCATGACCATGCACCTCTGCAGTGGTGAGAATGATGCCGTGATGGAGTGGCCGGCCGCAAACAGGCAGGTGACCATCGTCGCCATGGACCAGAACCCCGACATAAAACTGAGGATGTCCAGTACAAGAAGCTTCACCACAGGTAGGCCCAGGCAGACGATCTGTGCAGATTGTTTTGTTTTTATTAGCCTGTTTTCTGCTTCACTTTACATTATTCCCCTCGGTGACCACTGTGTGTTCTGTCTGCTATTTCCCCCCTCAGACAATCACCCCCGCTGGAACAAACCTACAGCTTCTTCGGGGGCGGTGTACGATCCAAGCTGCCAGTGTTACCGCGGCCCAGAGTTTGGCTGGAGCACGTTCATGTTTCACAGACATCTGCACATCAAGCACTTCCTCAAGCACCTCCACCTCATCATCACAGCTCACCTCAAGGGTGAGGCCTGGAAAACTCAGCTCGTCTACCTGGACTCGTGTCACACAACATCCTGACACACACGGTGTTTCACACGACAGCTTGTTCTGTCAGCAACATTCAACATTCAACAATTTATTTTACATTTTAATGTTGAGGGTCGAAGGAGCGTGATGTCGTTCACTGTACAGACTGTAGAGCACACAGAGACGATGTGATTGTGATTTTGGGCTAAACGACTGAAACTGACTGACTGGACTTTAATCTTAACCTGTTTTGTTTTTTAGATCTGACCCCCCTGATCAAGATTGAGGTTAATATCCATCCTGCCGCAGCAAATAACGACCTCCCCGATGAGAAGCCAATCAGAGAGGTGGAAATGAGACAGGAGGCTCCAAAACACAGAGAAGCTCGTTCCATCAACCCCTGTCGGCCCAACCCTTGTTTAAACGGAGGGGCGTGTGTGGAGAGTGACGGCAAAGCCTCGTGCAGGTGTGTGTTTGCATTACTGACTGAGAATCAGTTAGCTTAGCTTAGCATAACGACTGGAAGCGGAGGGAAACAGCTAGCCTGATTCTCCTAAGTTTAAAAATATGCCTCCCAGCACATTTAAAGACGAGTAATTAACACAACTGCTCATCTTAATTCGTCCACTGATGACACACGTTACTCACTCTGTGTTATCTGGACCCGCCGCTGTCGTCAGAACCTCTTGAACCCACCTTCAGCACGTAAATCAATGTGGACCAGACAGTTTAAACCAATTACTCATGCAAGTAACTTCATTATTAAGTAAAATTCTGTCCCTTGCTTTACAGGTGTGCATCGACTCAGACCACCTACTACACTGGTAAAATGTGCGAGGACCTGAACATGGACAGAGGCATTCTGGGAGCTCTGATTGGCGGCGCAGCGGGGACTGTAGTTCTAACACTGGCCATCTTCACCGTCATCAGGAGAGCTCAGTGAAACACGATCTAGAGGATTAATCTGTACTCTCTGGACGTCATGGGCCTCTCTCCACAGATAAGACTCCTCAAACCTGGACGTCCTCCCACAAAACTACAAATTAATACAATACAAATAAATGCTTTAATTATGAAGAAGTAAATTTACACTCCATTCTGCGCCGGAAGCTAAAACTGATCCTAAACAACCACAGTGAGAATAAAGGAGGATGTTTGTTTTAATATCATAAATAAAATCATCATTTTTAGTTTAATAAATTAATTCTGTTGTGAAAAAATGTATATTTCAATCCTGCAAAGTGTATTAAAAGAATAAAAGACATCATATTTCTTGTTTTGTTTCTCATTTTATTATATGTTGTGTCGCATGTATATACTTTAAAATACATATTGAACTTTGAAAAGTGGTTAGACACACACAGTCTACAGGTTATTATATCATATGAATGTATATGTAAACAAAATGATCGGACCGAAACAAACGTGACATCCTGGCATGAAGAAAACACGTCAACCAATAAAGAAGTGAAGAAAATGTTGCATCAACCATATGTACATGTGACTATGTGGGCTCAAGTTGTTCAACTATCTATCTTTGCCAGTCTCAGCTGAGGAGACAATCAGTGCTAGTAAAATAATAATAATAATAATAATAATAATAACGGTCAAAGCTATTAATCTAATAATCTCCATGACGCCCACCTACACCTCTGTGACCATCAGTCGGAGTGTCACGATCCTCCACATCTACAATATTAATTACATTTTCATATTTAATGTCACAATTTGATTCAAGTTGATTTAAAATCTCTTTTCTTTAGCACTGATGCTGTTATGAGACTTTCATCTGAACAAAAAGATCAACAGCTCGACTTTATCCTGGTGGGAGTCCAAATAATATTCACTTAAAATAAAGATTCCATAGTTTAACAGATAAACAAATAAAGAAATAAATAACCCTCGTCAGAGATTCAACAAGAAGGAACAGAAGATTTGAATTCAGTGTGTTACAGAAGGTTTGGTTTCTCAGATATCGCTGATATATTCTTAAATTTAGAGTCAAAATCGTGACACCTCTATCATCTAGGACTTATAATCTTACACAACACTAACAAGTGTTTTCTCCAAGTCTCACGCGTGTCGTCTTCACAGCCTGGAAAGTAGAAACAAACGGAGTATTCAGAACATTTATAAACGTATTAACATGTTAAAAGAAGACTATTAATGACATGAGTCTCACCTCTGTCTTCATTTGTCCTTCGTGAAGGTGGTTGAAGTCAAGTTTTTCAAGCTCTCACCTTTTCCCCTCCTAGATTTTGCCTGCAGGTGGAAAACAAACAGAGTTATGATTCATGCATCGTTGTAACGGTGTAATCCTGGACGGACCTCGTTGGTAAACGTACCATGATGAGCTTCAGCAGTTCCTCTCGAACCTGTTAATTATAACAAAGATTGCTTTATTAATATAATCATCAGGTCACAGGAAGATTTCTGTCAATCAATACAATGACTAACCTACCTTCACCTCTGCAATACACCCTGTTATCAAAATGAGAAGGCCCTGCAAGACAAGAGGTGGAACAGACTTCAGGACACTTTGCTCGATGTGAATATCGTGCGTCACAAGGCTGCAGAGGTCGGGGGTCATGATTGGTGTCAAACATGTGCCTTCGACCTCGATGGGCCGAGTTTACATTTAGTAAAAATAAAAAGTGTGTCTGATATTGTTGTGTTGGTGTATTTCTATTTAGAAAACAGCGGCAAAAACCACATTTGCATTCAGCTGTCGTGGCTGAGTAGGTTAAGTAAAGGATCCTCACCCAGCTTGGAATATATCATCTCACGGGACAACATGGTTTGTGTTAAAACAGACTCACAATGTTAAGCACACGTTTCAAGGGACGGCTACTTGCGAACACACGGGAGGCAGGATTAAGAAGCAGAAGGCGAACTTTAACAACTAAAGCTGAGGAGAAACCACCAAGAAGTGCAACATGCCTAAATGCAAAGTAGCAAACAATAAACTAACACAAAGTACAAACCAAGAGAAAAGTTCAAACCAGTAATCACGCAATAACGGACAAAGACAAGAGGAGCACAAAGACTTTACACACTAACGAGGGGACGAGGTGCAGCTGGAGTGAAGCCGAGAAAGAACACAAAGGGAGGAAATGAAAAGCAACACACGACACATGAGGGCACAATTTCAAAATAAAACAGGGAACAACAACAGAAACCAGGATCCTGAGAGTCGCAAAGCTGTGACATTGCAAACATGTGATTTTCACTGATGGTCCTGGAGCCAAATGAATTATGTTGTTCAAGAATCAACAATGCAACTGCACCGTTGCATTGTGGGTATTAAAGTTGGTTGTGGTTGTGGATTTGGGTATGTGGCTCGAGGCTGATGTTGCTACAGAGTGAGCTCACTGCTTTCCCACCTTTTAACAATGTCCATTTTTTAAACACTTTCAAATTACCTGGAAGGAGTTGAGGATGGTGAAGCTGTAGAGAGCAACTTGAAACATGGGAGTGCTTTCGTCAATAATGAGCAGAGCGAAGCCAATAATCCATGTCACTCCAAAGACGGGCGTTAGGAAAACCACCACTTTAAGGATGCTTTTGGCTGTTTCCTTGTCATCTGCTTTGCTGCCGTCAGGGACGGAGGACTTTGTCAGAGTCAGAATGACGACTACCATGGAAAAGAGATTGGTCAGGATAACGGTTCCCACTGGGAGGATGAAAGCGTGCATGGAGCCCTTCAAGAGGCTATCGTATCGAAGCCAGCATGTGTCTGGATCAAAGTAATCCGTCTGGGTGTATTTGCAATACACATAGCTCGATCCCACGATGAGGATTGGGCAAACATAGCCTACGATGCTGGAGAGGAACATAAAGACTCTTTTCCTCAGCGGGCTGAAGACAAAGATGAGCTGGTGGACGAGCATGACGCTCATGCACATCATCCAGCTGAACATGGCCAAGTAAAACAGGTGTTTGCTTACAGTCAAAACTAGGCACATGGTGTTGCTGAGAGTCTCCGGAGAAGTGGAAGCCAAGAAACAGCAGTCGGCGAGCAAGAGGAAGAGGGCGATGTTCACCAGGGCCGTGTGGCGGAAATGTGACAGGTTGCTCTTGACCACAGCCGACCACACGAGAGACTCAATGACGAGGAAGATCAGCAAGGAGCAGATGGACACACCCAGGCCCACGTTAGTGATCATATCTAAGACATCAGTCGAGACGTCACTCTTGGCAAAAAGGACAGCGAATGACGTCAGGTGGTTGCACTCGCAGACTGTGTCGTTGCCATCGTTAGTTGTGACTTTGCATCCTTCTTCTGACCACTCTTCCTTTTTGGTGTCCCAGAAGACACAGAAGGGTTTGGTGTGACTAAGCTGCTCCTTGGGGAAGCTCAGTGTGATTACTGTGGAATTACTTCTGTTCTCTTGTGTGACTGAGATCAACAGGCTGGAAGGTTTTCTGTGGCCAAAGTTGTTTCTTAACTTATCTGTTAGATTTTTCACAGCAACAACATTCACTTCTCTGCTGGTCGTGTTAAGGTTCACGTTGATGCCAAACACAGACAAATTACAGTCACTACTCTTACAGAATCGGAGGTCTAACTTTTCTTTTTCATATAATGTGTTCCCGCTGCTACGGTCTACCCCGACGTTCTCCACCAGACCCTCTATGGACTGAAGGAAACTAGACGACATGCTCTGAACAGTAGTCGCGTTGACACCCTCCCAGGACTTGTTCAACATGTTGCTCGCTGCATCAGCAAAATCCTGAAACAGAAGAGTAAAAAAAAAAGGAGGCACATTTCATCTATTTCAAAATGGAGAAAATGTCCTTTGCAACGTCAGCAGCAAATAAGATTAACTGAACTAACTGAGTCACATAAAGCTCTCCTCTCCATCACCACACAGCTGTTTCTGGAGGTGTAACAGATCCTTGTTTGTCTTGATTGGGTCGATATTTTATTTATTTGTAATGTGAACAAAATTCTGTATTCAGGTCACTTGGAAAACCATTTTCATTTCAACAGAACAAAAAGGCCTTGAGGTTAAAAGCTTTGGAAAAACAGTCGGAGCCCAAGCGGGAACTTTTGGTTGTCAAACTGCTGTTTGAGGTCGAGCATTAACCTTCAAGTTCAAAACTCCACATCTATCATGTAAAGGAAATTATAATAAACAGGGTCTTACGGGAAGGACACCCTCCTTCAAGACACCATTTCCTGATGCATCAGCCATCACGTTCAGAACGATGATGGATGCGCCCACGTCCGCCATCGTTTCACCGGCACCAGAATCAGAAAGAGAGCTGTTCCTGAGTCCTTCGAAGATAATCTTCGCCACCTCCTGGGTAGCCCCGAGTCCCTTCCGGAAGTTCTAGACACAAAGAAAACATTATCTGCATGTAAACTGTGGACAAAAAACACAGCGATTACAACCACTAGATACAAATACAAGATGTAATACAGAGGGAGAGCTGATTAAACACTAAACTAATATTCTACCCGAACGCCTGTTGGAAAGGTGCTTTAACTGCCAATGTTAGCTCTAAAGTTAATGAATACCTTTTCAAATCTGTTGTTTAACTCTTAAATACGGTCACATGTCTCTCTGGATTTCCACTGTTGGTTGTTCTCACAGTATCTGATCACTGAGGAGGCAGATAACAGACATCCAAGCTTCCCAAACTCAGTGCGAAGTCAGAGGAAAGAGGGTGTGTGAATGTCGCCTGGTGCCGTTAAAGTCGAGTTATTAATAACACTAAGTCTTTTTTTCAAACAGTATGAACTTTGTAATTAACATTAGCAAAGCTAGCTGTCTAGCATGGCACCAGATAGTAACGTTCATATTTTCTCAGAGCTGCAGAGCGACAGTGAGACAGAAGGAGGCAACATGTGACCGACGACATTATAAAGTCAGAGTGACTTTGCAGAGCGACTCTGGAGATAGACAATGTTTACGGCCACCGAGTGTCAGATGGAACCTCATTAATTCCTCCTGATCCGAGGAAACCGGGTCAAAAGCTGTAACTCAACACTCACATCTGCTGCATCTACAACTTTGCTCAGCTCTTGGTTGACGCAGGAGTGGTACACGTCTTGCCAGGTCTTGCCGTCACAAGTGCGTGAGTTGTAGCCGACCCGGCCCTCCGGACAGGTTCTATTAATCACCGTGTCTTTAGCTGGAGTTTTCGGCCAAGTAGATCCATCTACCACCTCCTGAGGGCAGAATGGAGCCCCCTCTTGTAGACAGAATATAGGGAATCATCAGTGAATGCATGAGACAAGGCAAACACATGTATTTATAAACAAAGTCACATATTATATAAATATATTAAGAAGCTGCAATTGACAAGAATCAGTTACCATAAATAACTGGGACGTCCACGCTTGCATTTCTTGTTTGTCCTATCGAGTTTTCAAAGGTGACAGTGATAGATTGTGCTTCCTCGGTTTTCACACAGCTGATCGGAGCAGTGAATTTATAGATCAGATAATCTCCATCAGCTGTAAAAACAAAAACAAGTGTAGTGTAAGGGTCAGGTTTGTGAACTTGAGCATGAATTTAAGTAATTTCAGTAACGAGGACAGATGGAAGTGAGAGACACTGTAGGTTGTTCTTACGTTCGTTAGATGGATCTTTGCTAACTGTGTCCTTGTAGCGCCACGTAACGTTAAAGCTCTCAGAGGCGTTTAAGATGGTGGCAGTGACGGCAACATCAATACGATCACGACCGGCCGAACAGTCTGCAGTGAGAGGGCTGATCTTCAGGGTGATCACATCAGGGAGCACTGCCACACTCAACCTGGCCTTGGCTTTGTGTGTGACCGAGCCGCGAGTGAATCCACACTCGTACGTGCCTGCAGGGAACATGTAGGTGAGTTCACACTTCATCTGGTGATCTAGTAACTCAGGTCAGAAGCGTCAGCAGCTGATCCGTCTTGGAATCAAACCGTCAGCACCGTCATCTTCTGTGGTTGCGATGCTGACAGGCCGTGCTGGAAGAAGTGTTAAACTCCTTTGCTTAAAAGTACTGAAGTACCAATATACGATCGTAACGTGCTGCCTTTAAACGCCTTTGCCTCTAACCCTAACCCTAACCCTAACCCGTCACAAACTGTTTTATGTAAAATGTAAATGTAACGATAGCTGTAATTAAATGCAGTGGGGAAGAAAAGTGCAATAAAGTGGAGTCGAGTAGCATCGAATGAAATAAATTGATTACAACCAACGGTAACTAATTAATTCACAGCTGGGACTAACAATTAAATGACATTCCAAACTCTTCTTTGTGTTTGACCAGACGTGCAGCAGCCGGCACCGCAAATGTCGGTCAGAACCCAAAACTTCTGCTCCCTGGAGAACAACACGGTACAGCTGTGGACGACTATCACTGCAGAAATATAAGTAGACGTGTCATTTATTCTTTATGTTAATTAACTAATTAATGACCGATTAGCGACACAAGTCAAAACAAACAAGGAGGATATTTTGGAAATATGACTTAATCTCAGTTGGATTTTTTTGAACCTACCTGACCAGATTTCTGTCACGTTCTTGAGTTTAACTCCAGCGCAGGACTTGTAGTTCTCCTTCACACAGCTGCTGATCAGTTCTACAACAGTGCCAGTGTTGAGCTGAAAGCGCTGGCGCGGGTTGCTCATGTTCCAGACGGCGCTGTCCGTCTCCTCATCAAATGTGCAGTGCAGTTCTGGAGTGGACTGATACTCCACTGTGGCCTCGGGGGACTCTATGCTGACCATTCCTGAGTGAAGAAGGAAATACATTTGGTTTGGTTGAGAGGAACAGTGCCTGTTCAGTGTCCCTGTGCTCGTCATGATGCATTCACAAGCTGTGGATATTCATCGCCAGAGGAAGAATCATATTTATTTTTATCCCACAGCTCCACCAGTGTACAGATGAACTGTTTCGACCGTACAAATGTCCACAGAATCTCCTTATTCACCATCAGTACATCCTGTATGCTGTTTTGTTGCGTCCTCCATGTGGCTTCATATCTCACGGCAGCGTCATTCACACCTGCCTGATGTTGTTAAGCTGCTCAGATTGTGTTTATTTCATCATTTCCCCTGATTTTTGTGCTTCTACTGCAGCTGAGTGGACAACATGTTTTGTAATTTGTCTATATGATTATTTCTGACTTTGTGATGCTGGTGATCTCAGGTCTGCCCAGGGTGTTTTACAGCTGGTGGAAACACAAGCATCATCTAGAACGGCTGCGATCGGACCGGAAACCATATTGTGATAATGTTGTATAACCAGGGCTGCAGACTAACTTCTCACCTCCCACCCACTTCCTCTGTTTCTGTCCGTCGGTCTTCTTGTTATTTCTGATATTCAAGAGACTGATTGATGACTGAATTTAGGAAAATCAGGGTGCAGAAGAAGACATCGAGAGCACGCACTACAACAATCCTCATGATCTTAATGATTGACAATAAAGATGAATTAGAAACGACAGTAAACTTTTATACCGACCTGCAGTGTCGACCAGAAGTTCACCAGGAAGACTTGCCTTCAGCACATCCACTATTTCTTGAAGTCGAGAAGTGTTTAATCTGACGCTGACTACTGACTCAAACTCAACAGTTTTGTCTCCTTCCCTTTAAGGTTTGGAAAGGATCAATGAGAGATGATTGGTTAGTGACACAGACAGTAAATCTTTGTATTTGTGATTAAAGACCTGCAGCTGCAGGTGGACAGCTGCCTAACCTTAACTTCCTGATCACTGTTTGAATGTATATTTTCAAATTATTCTAGTTCACTTGTTTGAGGAATAATTAGTTATATATGTGACAATAATATTAATAAAAATATGCTGTATTACATAGTATAGAAGCCCTGAGGGGCCCTGAAGTGTTTGTGTAATACTCATGTTGACAACAACAAAAAAAAGAAACGAGACATGAAATGAATAAATCAATACCTCTGAGCGGTTACATTCAGCCTCTCAAAGCCGTTCAGTTTTTCAAAGTTAGATTCAAGCTTTGAAGAGAAAGAGAATTAAATCATTTACACTCTTATATAACATCTTTCAGGATGTATACATTTGTGACGAGCGTGAGATTTACCTTTTCATTTGCTGTAGGATCCCAGGTGACTCCAGTTAATGTAATTGTTCCATTGATATCAACTGTGTTGATTGCAAACATCACTATTAGTTTCAGTTCTTATATCAACAAGCATATACAGTTTATGTACTGTAAGTCCATATGGAGAGAAAAATGAAGCAGGCGAACACAAACTAACGACTGATGATTGATTACAAATTATAATCAATCATCAGAGGAGAAGACGGGTACAAACACAGCAGCACTGTCGTGCATCAGGGCTGTTACCTTTGGTCTTAGCAACACAGAGCGGTGAGATCAGGGACACGTTTTTTTTGCAAGTTGTTTCACGGCAACAGCCGGAAGTGTAGCACACTTCGTTGCTCCAAATGTATCCGACCGAGCAGTTGCAAGAGGTTTCATCTCCAACAATTAGGCACTCTAGAGGGAGGAGCACAATCTTCAAATCCCTGGAAACTTAATTCAAACCATAAAGGGGAATTTCTACAATTCCTACACAGAGAGAACGTCTAGTTCAAGGAAAAGGCTGAAACTCTGATATCTTGAGAAGGAGACGGGAGTTTGGAGTTTCCAGCAAGAATTCATTTCCAAACTCAAGTCTGCATATTTATTTGATTGTGATAATCTGAGGCAACAGCAGTGACAGCTTCCCTGGACAGATTTAATTTAAGATAAGAGCGACTTTGCTTGAAGAGCAAGACTTCTGTTTCTGTTTACAAAAAGATCTTTGGATTTAACACAAAAAAAAGGTCTCTCGATAGGAGTCGTCACATTAATGTTGTCGTATCCTGTCAGTGGCGAAAACAAACACTTGATTACGATGGTCAGAGTTTCCTAACGGACGACGCTGGGAGTGACTGACAGCTAAACAACAAAATGAGCAATCAACTCCACAACTACCACACTGAGTTTCTCACAGGAGGGAGTCACCAAACAAAAAACTTACGACACCTGCTATCAGTAGATGTTCTGAGAAGGTCACAACGTGGGGAACTCCGTTATTGTTCACTGTGATGCCACTTGTCATTTTCAAAACCGACAGGATAGTCTGAGCATCCAGCGTGACGTTACTCTCCACCATCAGCTCGGCAATGAATAAACTGTCTGCAACATCAGATATCGTTTCAATGTGTTATTGTTTATGTTCAGCAACAGTTGCTAAATGCATGACAGTATTTCATTTCTGGATCACATGATTTCATGGTTAAAATATAAATTCTCAAAAATTAAAATGAAACAAACACTGAGTAGGAATGACTCTGTGAGTAAATGAAAAGCTGGAGCCAGGTGGAAACATCAGAATCAGAATCAGAATCAGAAAAAGGTTTATTGCCAAGAAACAACCAAACATAGACAGAAGACAAAGTTATGCACATAGTAAAATTAACAACTAGTAACCGAAAAAGTAAGTAAAAGAAATAAAAAAAAACCTTACAGTGACATACATTCATGCCATGAACTGGTATAGCAAAATTGATCTGCAGGCAAAATATTTAGTTTTAGCAGATTAGCAGGCTTCTCTCTGTTCTGTAGCTTTAGCTAACCGCTAACCTGCATGTAGGACGCTCTGTTTACTTCCCCCTGCATTGGTTCGGAGAAGCTCCTAAAGCTTGTTAGCTTGTTGCTAATGGAATAATGAGTTCAGAGTTAATCTAAAAGAGGTAATTGTACCATTAACTCCTGTTTCAAAACTGTCTGCAAACCAATACTTTTTAGACAGTTTTTACTCCAACAGAGGAGTTAAACTCAATGCAAAGATCTTTGCAGCCACATGAGCAAATCCACGGTTCAATTTGAATGAATGGAATTTCCTGCAAATTTTTCCATTTCAAATGCAAGTGAGGCAAGACTTTAATAATGTTTAAAGTCTCCAACATGACTGTGGAGACAAACAACTCACCTGTTGCAAGGACCTGTGATGGAAAGAAAAGGCAAAGAGCAGAATTAGTTTTTCTGTCATGGATGTAATTCAGTCTCATGTAAAGATTTTGGTTTTCCATTTTTAGCATATTAGAAAATACATAGATATAATACTTGGATATATTCCTGTCAAGAGTGAATAACACAGACTGAGAAGCTTCTTTACCTGGTGGCAGACAAACACAGCTCCTACCAGGAGAATAATGGCTCTGGAACACATTGTAACTCTGATGGAGGAAAACATGGAAGACAAGCTATTAAAACAATTAAGAAACAAAAAGCATACGTTAACAAATGCACACACACAAATACACATACACGTGTAAAAGTGCTATAAAAATGCAAAAAAACATTGATTCTAGCAGCTTTAAACCTAAATTCTAGTCTTGAAAAACCTCCATGGTGCCGCCTCCATGTGTTTCTGCAGTGCCGTCTTGTGTGCTTGGTTCTTGTGTTTAGCCATCAGTTAGAATTTACACAAAGTACTTTTCACTTATGTGAATACGCTTGTGACTGACACAAAAATCAAATGCAGTTCAAATGAGCTAACTCTATAAACTGCGAGCCGTTAAACAGCATTTCATTTGAAATAAACTTACTGTCACTGAGTTTTATTTGACTCGTGTGTTCGCTTTGCCAAAATCAACCAGTCTTTATTTGACTATGAGTCGGACAGCGGTGCATCTGTACAAGTTATAACAAAACATGTTTATTTTTAAGCTTCCATAGCACTCTTATCAGCAGCTATCTGTTTTGCCTTCCAAAGTAATGCACACCTGCACTTCAGCTTTTCAAACTTGTTTGCATGACTTTGAATTTGGACTATGAATACACACCACGTGTTGGTACTTCTCATTTCTCGTAACATCGCTCTGTTCGTTCCTGCCCACATGAATGACGGTATTTGCCCAGTATGGTCAGAGACTGGTGGATGTGGTTAAGATCACGCCCGCCTCATTTTCTTGTGGATTTCGGACGTGGTTATCTTGTGTTAGACTGTCAATACGAAACACTGGACTAACTGCACAGAGAGCGTCTTTAACCACCTACACATGAAACACTTGCCTGTTCTTGCACAGAAAATGCAGAAGTTCATAAACACACACGGAGATTTGTGTCATTATTGAACACTTGCCTGCTGACATGAGCACACATACAGTTACCACACATACACAAATTAATACAGCAGCAGGAATATTAAAAACGTATGACATCTTTGCAGTCACAGTTTTGTTGAGATTGTTCTTATTTAATATTACACATTCAGAACAGTTTACATAAAGAAAACTAAAATATTAAGCTTCACAAACTTAAAAAAAAGTAGAATAGTAGCATTAATGTGTTTTTTGTTGACTATCCTGCTATTATTATTATTCTGGTGTTTAAATCTGAAGAGCGTTTATCATCCAATACATTATGTCACTGTTTTATAACAGATACAGTAAATCTGCTCCTGTTCATTACCAGTGTTTCCATGGAAAGCTGTTTTTACACCCAGCAAAAATGTGTTTCCCCAGTTAAAGCCGGAGTAAACGGCCCGTTCTCTTGTTGTGATTCTTCTTCACAGCAGTTCACTCATTCATGTAAGTAGAGAAATCTCAATACAGTCCACCTTCATCTTCACAAAATATCGTATCTGCTCTCAGTTTCTTCAGCACAGGTCCCGTTAACAGCGCTACACTTGGATCGAGTGATCTGAATCTTTGGACTGAAGGACGAGAGTTTCTACTGCACTGGCAGGAACAGCTCTCAGACTCAAACGAGACAGTCAGGTTAGACTTAAGAGGATATATTGTGGGAAAAGTTACAACATCGAACATCAGCTCAGACAGACATTTTCATACATCATCAGGGATTCTGCTATCCCAGCAGTCAAATTGAGCCTTTGTCGTGATCTCATCTCTCTCACAAAGATAAAAAAAATACATTTTACATTGATAAAAAGCTCTTACCTCATCTTTACACTCCCCATCGTGAAGAAGAAAGAATAACCCGTCAACTTTGGTGCAATTAGCATACAGATATCAGACTGTACTCCATATCTGTCAGGTACACATCAGGATTAGAGTCAAAGTCAGTGAGTGCTGCTGCCTAAGTGAGGCTGGGCAGGGTGTGTGTGGAGGGTGGTGTGTGTGTGTGTGCATGTGTGTGTGTGTGTGTGTGTGGAAGGCAATTTGAATGGACAGCATGTCTCTATTTGGATGGAGTTGTTGCCATACACACAGGGCCAAAGATATTTGTCTACCAAATCAAGCGTTCTCCTTCAGGAGGTCAGCCTGTGGCGGCCGTCCTCACAGAGCCCTGCGCTTTAAAACCTTTGAGTTTCACAAAGCTGCTCATTTTTTGGCTCTTTCAACTCAAGATTTGTCCGATCTAATAATAAGAATGATCCCTTGAATGATGACGCTGCTGCTGATACTTCACACATCAAGATTTTGTTGCATACGTACAATTAAAACACCCAGCAGGGAATAAAACCAGTAAGATAAGCGTTGTTTTATAACTCAGTAGAGTGCAAATCTCCACCACGGCCCTTGTTAACCACTAGGACAACAAATGCAGATGGAATCATTAACCTTCACTGTGTTGTGGAAGAACAATAGGTCCATAAAGATGAGAATCAATCAGTCAATCTTTGTATAGCGGCAATTCACAGCAGCAATCATCTCATGGCACTTTCCAAACTGAGCAGGTCTGAACCAAACTCCCTGATCATTTATTTATTTATGGAGTATAATATAAAAAGTATAATATTCATCAATGAAACAACCTAGAGAGCTCAATCAGTTTGGCTGCATACGATTTTACACTTTATGCTAATTTTGCTACTTACTTGAACTCAAGAAAGACTTTGAATACATGATTTTTAATTCTAACAGTTTTTCTAAATTGTCGTATTGCTATTATTCAGGAAAAAGATCCAAATACTTCTTTCAACACAGCTAACGACAGTCGTAACGCTCAAGCCTGATAAACACAGTCGTCTGTAGACTTGCGGGTGATGTCACGGTGGGTTTATACATCGAGGACGTCACATTAAACTTGGACACATCCACAGAGCCGGAGCCAGAACCGGAGCCGGTCGCTCCTGTGGAAGCTGCTCAGAGTGTTTGAGGGGTCGCTGCTGTCTCTCTGCAGGAATACTGCTGGATTCCTTTTTTAAATTGCTTTGAACAATAAAATAAAATTGGAAACCAGTTCCTTCTGTGCTGCAAAGCTTTATTTATAATTCTATGATAGCGTGTTAAGTTGTGGATATGAGATTCAAAGCAAAATACGTTAAAGTTCATTTTTAGGCAAAAAATATAAACCACTTCTTTTGTTTGGGGAACAAACACAGCCATTAATCTCCTGTGAACTTCTTCTCTTTGCATTTTCTCATGGCCTGCTCATTTAAATGTCTCGACTTCAGTCACGGCACACATCAGCTCGTCAAGGTCAGGCAGCTGATTTAAATTGACTGTAAGTACATCTAACTAGTCTCCTTCTGTGTCAAGAGCAAACAAAGCCATCGAGTGATTCTTGTCTACTTTTTATGAACTGTCCTTTACTTTAGGTGAACAAACTAACACATGTTGGGTATTTGCATAGCAGCAGAAATGATGTTATGCCCTTTGTTGACTTCCAGCTCTGCTACAAGCATGTTGGCCTGGAGTTTCTTCTGTCTCATTTCACTGTAAACTGTCCAGTGAATCAAAATGAATGAATATTTTTTGTTGTTCTCCCTTTTAAAAAGGGACGTGACAAAGCAACCCAGGCCTCAGAATAAATGTTGGAAAAGTACGATTCTGCAAAACCACAGGTTGAAACTTTATGTCACTTTGCTTCTGCTCTGGAAAGATTTAGGCACAACAATCCTCTGGTGAGGAAAACATAACGGTTCTGTTTAATATACCTGCTTTGCGGGACGGCTGGAAATCTTGATCTCCTTCAGCAAATGTTGAAACGCCGTGCACCCTCCAAAATACTCACTGGTTTTGTACTTAAAATGCCTAAATACAGACTCAATCTGCAGTCACTGGCTTGGCAGCCATGTCACCTGTAATTCCACAAGCATCCCATCCACCTCCTGATGTCAAAGTCAGGTAATAAACATGTAGTTTTATAGAAGTGTTATTATGGTACATATAGCCTATGAACCCTGTGGATGTTAATTCACAGTTTGTGAAGGCGACTGGGATGTTCCCCTTTGCTTTAAGGTTGAGCTTATTTGGCCAAAACCCAATTAGGGAGGTTAATGTGTGCTGAAAGAATATTGGACCCTGGTAACACAGACACATGCCCGCTTAGCTTAGCTTAGCTTAGCTTAGCATAACGACTGGAAACATGGGGGGAAATAGCCATGGATCTGACCGAGAGTAACAAAATAACTAAAGTGTTGGTGTAAAGAAGACAAATCATGGTGGAAGTAAAGCAAGGGGAACGTTTTTTTTCCCAGTTGCCTTTATTGTTGTATTAATTGTATTCTGAGGAAAACACACGTTTCTCAAACCATGTCTTTGTGTCAGTGAATACCAGGCGCGTCATCTGAATTCCTCTCAGTCAACATTATGTGGCCACATTAGTGCAGGTGGAAATAATGACTGTTGACTCTTTAGCAAGGTATCCGTATCAGCACCACTGCATCAGGCTATGCAAATCCTTCAGCAGCCTCAGAGGGGCAAACCACACAAAGGGAACCACAGGCTGATGGGACACGTACAGTGAGCGTGTTGTTACTGACACGGTCTGCTCGATGACACTTTGCTTGGAATGTAATTCAAAGCAAGTTTATTTGTTTAGCACAAGTCAGACACAAGGCAACTCAAAGTGCGTCACAGGGGCACAGAAATCCTATTAAAATACATTCAAACAAGTGAAGAAATAGGAAAGTGAGGTTTAAAAGAGACAAGACGAAAGAATAAAAGTCACAGTGCAGTTCAAAACCTTAAAACCAGAGAAAGGTCTTCAGTCTTGATCTAAAAGCGGTGAGAGTCGGAGCCGGCCTGCAGTTTTCTGGTAGTTTGTTCCAGATGTGGTTCATAACAACTGAACGCTGCTCCATGTTCAGTTCTGAGTCCAGGGACTGAAAGCAGACCAGAACCTGACGACCTCAGAGGTCTGGATGCTTCAGAACGTCGCAGCAGATCAGAAATGTATTTTAATCCTAAACTGTATAAACCAACAGCAGGACGTTGAAAACTATTATGTGACAGACAGGAAGCCAGTGTAAAGATCTGAGAACTGGATCGAAGAATGAATAATGACTTGGATGTTTTATTCACTGGAGTGAGTCAGGTTGTTCTTTAATCTCCTTCACATTCTGACATGAATGTGAATTGTAATATTAATGTTCGTGTGATTTTATTGAACATTATAATACTGGTACACTCTCAGTGATGAGGCCTCAGTGAGGATGCAGACACTGAGCATTTCCTGTTCACCTGTGTCTCTCTGTGACATTTAAAGTCTCGCCACAGGGCCTCAGGTAGACACAGGTAGACACACCTTGTGGCTGTAGTGGAAAAATGTGGCAGACAAACCGGTTTTTGGAAAGCTGGCTCTGACATAAAAGGTCAGAAGGGTTTCTAGACGGGCTTGATTTTAATCACTAAGACGTTTTCATTCATGTGCGGTTAACGACTACATCTGTGTGATACGCACTGCAGCCGGCGGCCGCCTGCAGGGAGCAGCTATGACTTTGCTGGTAAATTGTGTTAGACCTTATTTACATACATGTAAAAAATAAATCTCTGGGCAAAATCTCTTTTTTAATCGACTGAACATACAGCACATCTACAGAGTATCTGCGCACATTTTCAAATCTGTTTCTAATGATTTTCAAGACTTCAACAAATAAAATGTAATGCCCCTTTTTTTCCAAACAAATGAATAGATGTTTTACATCAATCACAATATTTACACTGATGTCTTCTTTTAATATTGGATGCAAAATCACATAAAATGATAAAAAATAATCAAAATACAATGAACTGTGCAAACACTGTTCTGCATTAAATAAAGTTCCTTCACATGTCTTTGACTAAACTGGTCGGCCTCAGGTAGAGATGGTCTCATCTGTCTCAGCTGAGACGCAGCTTCTTAACAGGTGTGTTAAAATCATTAAGTAGTAACTTTGAGCAGCAGGTAGACGTAGACTGAATTAATCTGTCTTGTCACATCAATAAGAACCCAAAACAAAGAGATTTCTCCCAACAAATGGATCAGAAGACGCTAAAACAACAACAACTTGCAGTTCATCCCCACAAGGAAAGTGAATCCCAACAATGTGATTGTGTGAACAGATTTATGTGTTAGTCTGCACGATGTGACAGAAAGGTGGGAAAATGGTGCTCTGGGTAGTTTTGAGAGATTTCTTCCTGTTGCCCTGCATAATGAAATAATTATGAGCCTTTCTTATTTTCTCTGGGTAATTCCATTACCTGCTTGCACTTTGATTTGACTGATCGTCCTGTCTCAAGTTAGTTTGTCATTGTGTTGCCAACCCTTGAGCAAACAACTTCACTGATCTGTGTAAGACAGCCTATCGTCGTCTCACTGATTTGATTGGCAAAGTAAACCAAAACCGGAGCCATTTTGCATCTGCTTTCGATGTTTAAGAGCGATGTGATGAATACTTTTAGATGTCCAAACAAAACATTTGTACTGTGTTGGCCTAAGTGCACGCTGTGAATTCATGATAACTTTTGTTACCGCAAAACCTTAAAAAACCACGTCTTAACAGCCTTTTGAAGGTCTGTTGAAAAGTGAGGAGGGTCCTCACTGTGCAGCTTCTCTCAAACACACACACACACACACACACAAACACACACACACACACACTATTTACATTAACAAGTCGTCAGATATAAAATCGATCCTTCATAGGTGAGCAAACTAACACCTGTTGGGTATTTGCATAGCAGCAACAATGATGTAATGCCCTTTGTAGACTTCCAGCTCTGCTACAAGCATGTTGGCCTGGACTGTCTTCTGTCTCTTTCCACTGTAAACTGTCCAATTAATCAAAATCAATTAATGAATTAATATTTTTCTGTTGTTCTCAACCTAGTGCGACAGTTTTCCTTGGTAGGTTTCATGTTTTGTTTAGACTTTTAAATGCCCAAATGTGACTTCCTGCACTGTGTACAGTAATGATAACTGTAAGTGCAACTATCTTCACTTTGGAAAGTCATCAGATATAAAATCTACCATCATTACAATACATACTTGACATTCTAATATATATTTTAGCGGGTGTGAATTACGTAATGCTCTTGTGAGCGGAGCCTTGACAAGATACAACTTAAACAATATGACATTAAACTGTATTAACTCTTGTGTCCGTCCATCCCCAAGACCAAATCCTTCATAAAGTATATCGTTGAAAAAGAAAAAAGAAGTGAAGCAGCTTGTTCTCCCGGGTGGTTGTCATCCAGAGATCATCACGTGTCGGTGAAGGACTGAGAAACACCGGAGGCACCAGATGATATATTGTAGCCATCTGAAAAAAACAGCAACACAACAAAGTGATTCAGCCTGTGGAAAAACAACATATCACACCTGATCAGAGTCTGTACGTTACAGTGACATCAGCACACTAACATCCTCTCAGTGATGGTGTCAACATGCTGATGTCTATTCTGCATGCACACGATGTTGGCATGATGGGATAACTGTCAACAAGCGAAACCAGATAGAAGAATTTATTTGAATTGGTGGTAATGCAGCCATCTTGCGACATGGGTTGTTGATGCAGTGTTACAACTCAGAGGAACAGTTTTCCCTTCGTGGCTGCCAGTAATTACAGAGTGAACGATGTGATGTGAACAGTGGCACTAGCCCTTTATTGTCAACCATATAACCATATAGCATAACTGTGACTTGATAAATAGAATACGGTATAGCTGCAGCAGCGGAGGCAGCACTGTCAGGACCCTAGTTTTTCACCACAGCGCCACCTACTGAACTTCTCTCTCTCTCTCTCTCTCTCTCAGAGTCGTTGAGACCTGATGGACTGGAGATTGGATCCAGCTGACCTTTAACTTCTGGTCACATTGTGTAATAATGAATCAAAGTATTATTTGGGTGGAATAAACCTTCAAAACTGTAACAAAAAGTATGAAACTAGGGTCCTGAAAGTGCTGCCTCGGCTGAAAGGTCTTCTTTTTACCATTTGGCGGCGCTCGATGTAAAACCAGGTGAGCGACCCTTAAAATACGACATTAAAACACTCGGGGTTTAGAGAACGTCTCTACTGAAATGCATTAATTGTTTCCAAACCTCTTCCTCTTCTCCAGTTTCGAAAAAAGCCAAATCCACTCGATGATGAGTTTCCAGCACTGGTGGTCTAAAACATGAATAAAATCAAAACCACAATGTTGACATTGTTGATTGTTGGAAAACAAAAAAAATATATATGTTTAAGAAAACGGTCCTTACCCTTGTCCCACTTGAGGAAGTTTGAGACTTTATTGCTATCTCTGACCGCACCTGAAAAGTGAATTCTCAAAGATTAGCACATTGATATGAAACTCAAACCACTTTGAGTGAAAAGCTTGATCCCCTCTAACAATTTACTTTGACTGTAGTAGCTCACTGTTGAAGAGCTACAGACGAGAGCTAACGTCCTTCTGTAAACTGTTTTACTGTTTGTGTTTATTTCAGGCGACCGTTCAAGATTCAAGAAGCCTTTTCGTGCGTGTCAGTGCTTGTTGATGGAATATACTTTGTAACACGCCTATCATTTTATTATGCTTATTTGTCGAACTAATTTCACTTTTTGTTTTCTTTTGCTTTGTTTTCACATTTGCATTCATTCAAACTTTACCGTCTATCACATAGGGAGAGAAAATGACCTTCGGTTGGAGCTCGATCGACATGAAAAACACATTCACGCTCATGAAACTCACGGCTGCCTGAAGGGACCTTAAAGGTGGTGTTTTATTTAGCAGTTAGCAGTATGTAGCTGTATTGCAATTTTATACATGTTTGTCTGTGGATGTTTGTAAAGGTTGTACTAAAAGGTTGCGCTGTTCAAGCATGTAGCGAGTCGCCTGTATCTATGGCGACGTTCAAACACATATTTCTAGTAGATGATCTTGTAACAACTTCACAGATTTTTAGCTTTTTCTAAGTTTTGATGGCAGCAAGACGGGGGAACCATGTGGGACGCTCCAGTGAACAGCTGTTTGGATCGTTAAGGGGCAAACGGTATAACTGCGTGGGCTCAGGAACACTTTGTGAAAAGTTGTTTGCAAATTGCTGCATGTTGATTTAATTTAAGTTGTACACAGCGTCCAGATTTTTGGGGAATATGGAAAATAAACAATAATGTAATGTAATGCTAATTTCTGTGAGTGCTTTTGTTTGTGAAATCAAGATAATATATCTTTATCTCAGTAAATCACAATTGCAAAGAATTTGTTTCATCAATCACTCTTTCTTGAGATTGATGACTTTCTGTCTGCTGTCCACAAGCGAGTCTAGGACTCAATAGAGTTGAAGAGTGAGACGTACATACCTTTCTGTCGAACAGCGTTCCAAATATCAAAATAAAGAGACCCTTTGAAGAAGAAACACAGAGAAACATCAGCATGTTAGAGCGCATCAATGACAAAAGGCAAACTGCATATTCAAAGTCCACTGAATGACAGTAACTAAAGGATCTAAATAGAGTAATTATAGTTTTTCTCAGGGCTGTGCTGATACTCAGTGTTCAAAACGTTGGCTTTTTAATCCAAAATTTGTGTTTGCATGCTGTGCAGCTTTTTGCAATGAAGTTGATTGTTCAGTCGTATCCACAGTTTGTCAAGGAGACTCAGCAATCACTGATCCATCTATCGCTCCAGAATCTCTTCAATTATTTGACAAGTTTGGAGTGAGAATGTGTGAATGTAAACAAATGACCTGCAGCACAGCCCTGATAAGAATACATGAAGTATTATCAAGCACTGTGTTTTTACCTGCAGTGAGTTGAAGAACGCAAATGAAATATGTACTCCTCTGTTGTACGGGGGGGTCATGGTTCCGACTCCCAGAGCCCACGTTAATCCGAAGAAAGGTGTGAGGACCGCCAAACTCCTCAGAATAACCACCAGAACGTGCCTCTCAGCGGCCTGTGCAGCGTCTCCCACAGCCCTCCTCCTCAACATTTTGTATATTACCACAAGCAGGATTACGAAGTTTATGGCCACTATTGACAGCGCAGGGAGCACAAATGCCAGCAGAGCCCTGGTCTCATCCCAGTTGAGCCAGCATTCCCCAGTTTGCCGGATGTACCCTTGCTGGGGTTCAGTTGCAGCTATAGTTATGATCGCAATTATGAGCGGTGCCCCGTAGCCTAGACAGAATCCAATAGCCAACATCGATTTTTTGGACAAACCCCCGTCGAAGACGTTGATGGTGCGGTAGAGCAACAGCAGAGCCGAGGCGAGCATCCAGAAGAACAGGGCCAGGTAGAAAAAATGGATAAAAAAAGTGGCTGTCGAACATGCTGGTCGGTTCGTCACCTCTACATCTGAGATGGCCGCCCCAATAATGAACCAAATGTTTGCAATCAGGAGAGACACAGCGATGTTGACAACGGAAACATGACGCAAATAAGATGTGGCGTTCCTCCTGATTTTCCTCCATATGACAGCTTCAATAATAAGGCAAATGACCAGGGAGGCCATGGATATGCCAACTCCAATGTAGGTTATGATATCCAATATCGGGTCGACTGGACTGAAGGGTGACATTAGGATGGAGAACGAGGTCAGGTGGTTGCAGTTGCAGGTGACAGTGTCGTTTACATTGTACTCCAGCTCGCAGCCCTCGCTGTCCCAACCCCCGAGACCGTCGAAGAGACTGAAGTTCCAGAAAACACACTGAGGGTTATTCAGAGTTGTGTTTATGACATCGAATGTGAACGAAACGTTGCTGATGGTGCTATTGGACCGAACGAGTACGACTCTCCCATTGATGACATTGGAGGTTGAATTGTCTTCGTCTCTCGCAGGGAGGATGTTATCCATTGAGGCGAATGTTATCACAGTGATTGACTGTTGTCTTCCATCAGACTCTTGTACGTCTATCCCCACTGAGGAATTAAAGTCAGCGTTGAAAGTATCTGTGAATGTAGTTTTGTTCAAGAGAATTAAAGGTGTGTCAATATCAAAAGAGTCAGCCGTGAGGCTGCCTGTGATGTTTTCAAGAGACAGCAATAATGTTGAGCTGACACTTTCAGGTGTGGGGATGTTAGTCTTTGTTGCATTGTTGCTACTGGTGTCATTGCTGTTTAGAAATTCCCATGAATCCCTTGCATCATCTCTGGTGAGAACTCCTGCCGTTCGTAGGACGTCCTAAATTAAGAGAAAAGAGGATATTAGATCATGTGAAATGCATATTGCAAAGGACGTTTCAGTGGACAAATTCACATACCTCCATTAACTCTCGATTTATTGGGATTTCTAATGATGCTACATTGTTGAGAATTTCAACAATGGCAGTAATGGTTGCGGGGGATTCAACTATGTCCGTGGTGAAGTTCTCAGTGGCGTTCCCGAGTTGGTTCAAGAACCCCGGCAGTGAATTGTTGTTCAAAAACTGTGAGATTGTGAAGAAACAACAAGCATTAACATCAGATGCTATCGAAAGTGTTAAATTCTGTATTCACTGAATAAATTATTCCCATGCTATGAGACTGATGAGTTTTTGTTTGTCTTAATGTTAATGTTAGTCTTAATGTCTCAATGTTAGGTAGTATTTATTTATTATTATGGCAGAGTGCTGAGGATACGTTTAACGTTTATGTCAGTGTTCTCAACAAGAGAAAGGATGTAAATAAGGCATGAATCACAAATACATGACAAAAATCAACCTCTCTGGATGGTGACATTTAGTGTTAGACAAAAAAAAATGAGGTCACCTGCGACTGATCAAGCAGGTCCTGAACCACCTGGAGAACGCAGCTGTCTCGTCGAACGTCCCACAGGCCACTTGCATTACAAAATGCTATTTTTTCTCCCACCTCGTCCGCGTCACAGGGACCTACTGCTCGGTCATTCACGTTTCCGGAACCAAAGACAGAGTCGTTCCTACAGTCAAATTCTGGAGAGAAAGAAATAGTTTGTTTAAATTACAGGAAGCGATATCATGAGCTGAAATGTATGAAAATGCTCTAATGTCTGGTGAAAAACATACCGTCCCTGGACAACTCCAGTGTTATTTCTTTGCTAAACCGCAGAAAGCGCTTCTCTCGACAAGTGAACTTCTTTTCGTTGCTTTCACAATCGGAGGGTGAAATTGGTGCATTGTAACGTATCTCTGTATCTGAAATAACTATAAAAACAACAACAACAACCTTCAGCTTGGAAAAGGGTGCCCAAATACTATATATGTGTATACATTATTTAAAGTACTTGTTTGAGAAGTACATTAATATGCAAAAAGTTCCCAACAGCAGATTAGCTTTATGGTATTTTTTATGTTTTTTTGGTTTACCTGTTTCAGGAACGTTTTGAAACTCGACCTCGTAGGGACTGTTGACAGAACACCGCAGTTCTACCTGTTGTTCTACACATTCCACTTTAATTCTGACCGGTGTCACTCGGATCACGGGTGTCTCTTTGAGTTCGATATCTCCTCTCTGTCTAAAATTCACTCCTGGTCGGTTCAGATTGTTCAGCTTGCATTCATAACTACCTGAAATTAAAGGTGATCATCAGTTAACATCAAACCACTGTGAAGTCAGTTCTGCCAAACAACTGCAAAATAATGTGGGGTTTGATCACTATCAGGTTATAAAGAAACATGCTAGTCCAACTGAAATCATTGTTATTATTATTATTATAATTATTATTTGTATTACTATTATTATTATTATTATATCCCCTTTATACCTCCTTTTGCCTTGACAGCCTGACAGCAGACACTGGAGCTTGCATGGACTCATGTTTTCCAAGCATGATTTGACAGCGTTCCACAAAGCTTCTTCTGATGTCACAGAATACTTGGACCCAAAACGCACCTGAAATGCTTTCACGAATTACTTGAAGACCAAAGAAGACGGTGAACATTATGTGGGGCGCTTCTGTGACATCACAAGAAGCTTTGTGTCCATGTCAGCTCGAGCGCAGACTCTCATTTAGGCAAAAGGGGGATATAAATCCTTCATCTTCAAGATGTTTATCCTGGTTTTATGTCACTGAGGTGTTCAACATTCCGACAAAAGAAAAAGAAAAAGATGAATATGAGAATGACAAAATAATATATCTGGATCTATTTCTTACCACTGTCAGTGCTAATAAAATTTGACACTGTCAGTACTGCTGCTCCGTTGAGTTCTGAAAAGCTGTGTTCACTATCTTCTAGTATCAACACGTTGTCACGTCTCCACTCTGCGCTCCAGTTGACTATGTTGAGATTCTCCGGTGGAGGACCACACGTCACAGTCACAGTGTCGCTAATAAATGCATCGGATGGGCCAAACGTTAATGGATCTGGGCCTTTAAGAAAACAGACACATGGGTCAGACAGTTCTGAACTAAACAATCACACAACTCACGTTGAAAAAAAGTTGTTTCTCAAAGAATTAATTCAAATATGTGTAAAGCTGTCTTACTGTCAAATAGTATAGGATATGTTTCTCCCATCTGTGTAAGTACCCCTGCTTTTAATGCATCGATTTCCGTGTCTTCTAAAGAGGTTGCCCTTATTGAATAGTCAGCGATCGTACTTCCACTCCTGTAATACAAAATCCCAATAAAATATCACAAAAGTTCAGTCAGAATTAGTCTTTGCAAGCAAGAAAACTTTTCTTGATGTTGAATTTGCTGTGCTTGCTACAGGACCAAACCTGGCTAGGAAACCACCTTGATACTTCCCTGTCAAACTGACTGTCAGCCCTCTTATCAAAGAATTGCCTGTGTTCACAGGGAGCTCTGGGTTGGGCTGAATTGGCTACTTGGCAAGATGTATAATTTACGTTTGGCACTAATGCTACTGGCTAATGTAATCGTCAATCAATATTCAAAACAAGTTTCCCCGACCATTCTACAGCATAGCACTCCTCCCTCTGTTTCATGGGGAATTTAAAGGTTAAGGGGTCACCACAGTCATAAGGAACTTATTTAACTCAATAATAAAAAACTTTGAACAACTGTCAGTGCTAGAGGTTCACTGGCCACAGTCAACAGGATTCATTGCCTGGGGACCCTGAATGTCTTCCTGTTGTTGTTGACCAACACTGTCATCTCCACAGCGACGCCAGCAGCAGGGCCAAAAATAATGCAACAAATTCTGATTTTCAATGTAGCGACTACACCCTCAAAATATGAGGCAAACACATAGTTGCTATCACTCTATTGTGCAGATACTAAGTTTAAATATCAAATTAATAAATGTGAGTAAAATCAAAACAATATTCTGACTCACCTGAACCCAATTAAACTTGCCGTGTTTGGAACTGAGATGTGCTCCTTCGATTGCTTTTGAATCTGTTTGAGGAAACAGGACCAAATATGGTAAACTCATTGCATCGACAGTGTGTGTGCTGTGTGACATAACAGTGTGAAAACAAAGTGAGACATCCAGACTTACAGCATCAATAGTGTTTTGGTAAACACTACTGTTTGGGTTATTGTATGACTCTTGGAAATCTATGTCCATGATAAACGAAAGGTTCCTCACTGCAACACAAACAGTTGTTATGCAATTGAATCTAAAATTTTACGAGAGAAATGCGACATAATTCATACATTTGTGTGTAATACCTTCTAATATGGGGGGTTCTGTAATTGGCATTGTTGTTGGTGGTGGTGGTGGTGTTGTTGTCATCAATGTTGTTGTCATCGTCGGTGTGGTTGTGTTCATTGTTGTTGTTGTCGTCGTCGGTGTGGTTGTGTTCATTCTTGTTGTTGTTGTCGTCGGTGTGGTTGTGTTCATTGTTGTTGTTGTCGTCGTCGGTGTGGTTGTGTTCATTGTTGTTGTTGTTGTCATTAGGGTGGTTGTGTTCATTGTCGTTGTTGTCGTCATCGGGGTGGTTGTGCTCGTCCCTGATGTAGAAAAGTAAAATCAATAAATGCTCTTTTAGATCAATATTCTTTTTCATTTTCCATCAAGTGTTTTCCATGATAAGGCTCTGATCAACTTTATCCACGCAAAAAACTAAATATTGAGAGGAGACCTTGAGTGATAACTGTGGATCAACATTAGAGATAGTTCTCTGTAAAATGACTACTGACTCTGACCAACTACATACCTGGAGTTGTGGTTGGACATGGAATCACATCTGTGGAACCAAATTGGAGATTCAATTATTACACCATGTTTGTCTGCTGCTAATTACTAATCACAATGCATAAACATCATCATCATCACTTTACACGTGACTCCATGTTTAACAGAAAACTAAACGTAACACAACCATATTTATATCAACATGTGTAGGACAGTCATGCAGATACAGTCGGTGTTGATTCGGTGCCCTTTTGCATAACTTTTATACAAACAGCCACAACATAACAACACTTACCTGTGATTGGTTCACAGAACTGTCCATCAGAAGGAAGTCCATTTATGCAGCCACAGGTTGGTCCAGTTGCATTGCTGCACACACTGAAGTTGTTGCACGTGTCACATGACCAAGCAAAGTTCTCTTCACACTCACACTGCAGTCCTCCAGTGGAGTTTGGGGAGCACCCTTTGACAGAAAGTTCAGCCGGAGGTTTCAAATCAGAACGTATTTGATGATGAGGCATTTAATGAGCCATACAAATGAAATAAGGTAACAAGAGAGCAGGTGACGGGTCTTACCTGTGGTGAAATTTAAGCCCACTACTTTTAAAGACTGCGTGATGAAGAAGGGCAACGAGAAACGGTTTACATTTGTCCTGAACAGATCAATGAAACCTGATGGCACACTGGAGACAGGAACACGCAGCTCAAGGACTAAATCAATGTTCACCGTGTCTGTGAACCAGAACAAGAGAAAAACCATCACACATTCTATCAGCAGCATGAAAAATAATATCATGAAGAATTATTTTGCTTTGAGTGTTACTCATTTTTAGTATCTATCAAACCTTTGAGGTAACCTGAACTGAAAATTAACATTACTTGCGTAATTTGTTACGAGCCAACAGGTAAATATTTGTCCTTGCAAACTGTTTCAGAAGGTTTGTAGTTACAACAGATATATCAGATGCAGTTTAATTTATTTTACAGAGTCAATAAAAATCATCAAAAACACACACAGATACTCTCTGTACATTTCTCTACATTTCATGTGTCATACCATTCGGTGGTGTGGTTGATGGTGTGGTTGATGGTGTTGTTGACGGTGTGGTTGATGGTGTTGTTGA
>OMLP01044214.1:0-11628 GCA_900302685.1 Spondyliosoma cantharus
GGCATTGCTCCGCCTCCGCCTCCTCCTCCTCCTCCTCCTCCTCCTCTTCCTGGCGGCATTGCTCCACCTCCTCCACCATTACCAGGAGTAGGAGGCCCACCTCCTCCGCCACCACCTCCAGGCTGTGGACCTCCTCCTCCCCCGCCTCCACCAGGAGCCATGGGTGTTCATCTGGCTCCACCAGGGGCTCTGGGCTCCTTGCCTCCTCCTCTCCCGCTGGGCCTGTTCGCTCTGGGTCTGACGCAGGAGAAACCACCCAGGAAGGCTGTAGTAGAGCCACCCAGACCCATGAAGCCCCTCTACTGGACCCGGATCCAGCTGACAGCCAAAAAGTTAAGATGCTGTTGTACTTTAACATTGTTGAGTAGAAAAAGATCCGAAGTCACATTTCAAAGAACGGATCTGATCTTATTTGAGTTTAATGCTAAAATCGTAGATGGTATCCTACTTAAAAATAAAACACCTGCAGACATAATAACATAGGTTGGCACTAGTCTACTAATTACATTTGTTTTTTTGTTTTTTTAAATTAATCCCTTGTGCAGAGTTCATCTGTTTTAGTTTGTCTCTTGATATTTGTGTATTCTGTGTAAAACCAAGATGCTCAGAGTGGATTTGAACATCTGATGATGTTGAATGTCATCAAAAATAAGCTATCACATCGGATGTTGTCGCTTTACTACATGGACCGCTATCAGCTCACATTCACAATTCCTAAAAATCTATGCCATTGTTTTGAATTTAAAGCACCAGATGGCGAGGGGGGGTAATTATAGTTGGTTTCTTCTGTGTTTCTCAGGGAGGCTCCTTCTTCAACAGTGTGGGAGAATATTGAGGAGCCTGACGTGGACTTTGAAGAGTTTGTAGAGTTGTTCTCCAAATCGGCCGTGAAGGTGAAGAAGCAGCCGCTCTCTGACACCATCACCAAGTCCAAGGCCAAACAGGTTTGTGCCTTTTACAATATGTTTACAATACGTGCATTCAGGGTTCAAAGTGATTGTTCATTATAAAACACAGGGTACTAATACTACATGCTACACACCACAAAATGATGTGTGGTGTATTTTCTGAATTTGAATGTAAGTAGCAGCAACAAGATGGTGATGTTAATGTTGTCAGCATTAAAAGTTCAACATCTGGGAAACACTGTTCAATAACTTCAACTGCGTTTGAGCACCAAGCACCAATGATGTATTCCACGCTAATGTAAGTGTAGTATTGTCACAAATATAAAGTCAACAACAACCGATTATATATTTTTACTTTACTTTCTCAAAACGTGCAAGTCTGACGTGGATTAATATGTATGTCACTTGAAGACTCTTATTGTCTTAATCACTGAATTCTATTCTGTAAATGAAACGTTAGATAAACTAATCTCAAACAAAGACACCAATCACTATTTTACAAGACTTACTGTACCATCAAAATGATTTTGAAGCTCTTATTTCCATTTCACATTACATTACACATTTTCTGCAACAGTAAACTTCCACTCCAGTATATTTTGGAGGCAGATATTGTACCTTTTGCTCCACTACGTTTATTTGATGACTTTAGTTACAAGTTACTTTGCAGATTGCTGCATTAGAGTCAAAGAATCGTGTTTTTTTTTTGTCAAAGTAAGCGGCAATAGAATAAATGAAAGAACTCAGACTTGTGTGTTTTTCAGGTCATGAAGCTCCTAAATAACAAGCGTTCTCAGGCGGTAGGAATACTGATGTCCTCCCTGCATCTTGACATGAAAGATATCCAGCATGGTGAGTTCATCTGTTTTTTTGGCTTTAGTTATTCATAATAGCTTGATATGTACATACAGTAATAGGGGGTTCTCATTCCTCATAAAAGAAGAAGAATTAATAATTTAGACAGATGTATGCCACCCAGAGTACACCGAGGAAAAGATCTGTCTCGACGAGTCATTAAGTCTCATATTCAGCCGTAAGAAGCTTTTTTTTGTTTAATATTTAGAGGATTTGAAAATGTTCATTTTCAAGTGTTTTGTACATTATTTCATCTTCTCCAACCGCCGCTTTTCCTTCACCATAATGTACATGGTTAAAGAAGAACACTGTTATTGAATAGAGTGATCAGTGCTAGCAGTTATGACCTGCGACCTCTCCATCTCTGTCTTTAAGCCATCCTGAACTTGGACAACACAGTAGTTGACCTGGAGACCCTGCAGGCCCTCTATGAAAATGTGAGCAACACACACTCTCCACAGTTTGTTTTACTTATCTGACAATGAGATAACCAGAACCCATCATAGTGGTCTGGGACCTTTAAAGCCACAATTTTCCAACGCCTGTCTTTCCCTGTTGGTAAACTAGCATAAGAAAACAATATAGCAAGTCTGGGATAACCTAACCTAAAACAGATTTTGGTGAATTATTGAAAAATGGTTTGCAATATAACCAGAAGTAAATAAACAATGTTGATGAAATCAATTTTCAAGAAATTATTAAATGATGGAGAAATATAACCTCTTAGAATTGCAATACTAGGACTTTACCATTACCGAAAATACACAGTACAGTATTTTTTCTTCAAGCTATATTTAGAAAGATATGTGGCACTCATTTTTTTTTTTTTATGCAGGGCAAAACAGCATCTGTATATGATACAACTATAATGATACTCCATATAATCAACATTTGGTTGTAACATAATGAAAACCAGTGTAGATATCTGAAAACATTTCACCTTTGAAAACAGATTCTTTTTTCAGGTAAAAAAAATATTTATTATTAATTTGTTTACCGTAAACATTCTGCAACAACTATGTGTTTGAGTGTTTATGAAACACATCAAATTCCTCTGATGATTATAAATGACCAGTAACAGCAAACAAGACCATCGGTGAAAAGACAGCTATTTTTTTTATAGTTAATTTTAATTCCTGTGCTGGGTCCGTTCACATATTAAATCCAAAAAATATAATATAAAATATAAATGCATTGCAGCACGCTCTAGCAAAGATCTTTACAACAGCAGGTGCTGGCTTCGTACTGCTTTGGTCAAAAGGGGCCACCAGAATCAACAAAAACTGAAAGTTCCTTGGAGTCACTGTAAACTATTATTAGTTTATTTGATATTCAGGACAATATCTCAACTATTTCTGGTGAAAATTGTGCGATTGGTGAGATTTCGAATACAGATAAAAAGAATCACAAAAATACTTAAATTAAACTTTGAGGGCCAAACCTAAAAAAAATCATAACTAAAAAGTGTTTGGAGTACAGGTATAGGAGTTTTGCAGGGTCCTGTGAATTTCATATTAGTTTGTTTTTTTACATGAATTGTTTTGAGAAAGTCTATGACATGAACTTGGAGTGGCTGTGTGAGTTGGTATGAAATAACCCTGTTGTAACTGGGCTCGCTGATTTTGCCTTACAGTCAACACAGTCAGCAGCTGTAGCTGCAAGAGTGACTAATCTGCAGCTCAGGGAGATGTGTATTACCACTGAGTGTCACAGTAATGTCAGAGATTCAGTTTTTATCTGAGTCTCATTACTCTGAACATACAGACACGACTCACATACTTGGATTCAGTGTAATGTTTTTCTTACAGAGGATAACATTATCTTAATCTCTACATTGTCTCCACTGTGCATAAGGGTCTCATCTTTTGTCTAAAGGAGGCCTACAGTGTGAGAGTTTGAACACTTTCTACTGTCAGGATGAATTGTGTGAATGTGGACACAGGTGGAGTCACTCTCTTGTGTCTATCCCTCAGAGGGCGCAACAGGAGGAGCTGGACAAGATTGACAAGCACATCAAGTCCTCAAAAGACAAGGAGAATGCCAAACCTCTGGATAAACCTGAGCAGTGAGTTGGTGTTTCTCCTCTGATTCCTCAACACTAATGAGTAGACATAATCGTGAATGCTGTGTGACATTCTGTGAAAATGTAAACGCGCAGGATGGAATAAGAGAATGGAGAGAAGGCAGAGTACGCGCAGCTGGTGTTTTCTCTTGCGTTGCAGATTTCTCTACCAGCTCTCCCTGATCCCAAACTTCTCTAGCAGAGTGTTCTGCATCCTCTTCCAGTCCAGCTTCTCTGAGTGCATGTCGTCCATAACGAGAAAACTGGACACACTGCTGAGGTTATGCAAGGTGAGTCAGACGCTCTAAAATGCGGAGGAAAAAAAACACTCTGGAGACGGATGCCGTTGGGAATACAGGGTTAATCATCTTGATGTTTGTTACACACTCAACAAAAAATATAAATGCAACACTTTTGATGCTAGTAATAGTCCTTAAGCAACCTGCTAATTATTCGTCCAGTCCAAACTATTTGTCCAAGGACTGGTCCTGTTTCTCTTGGATGAGATGGGAAGACAAGAGGCTATCCGGGAGGTTTCCCAGTCAAATCCAAATCTGAGCGGTTGATAATCCTAGAAACTGCAGTCAGGTCGAGACCCTGGTGAGGACAACAAGCATGCAGACGAGCTTCCCTTAGATGGTTTTAGAGAGTTTGTACAGAAATTGTTTGGTTGTGCAAACAAACTGTTACATCAGCTGACAAGGTCTTAGACGGTCTCTTGCAGGTGGAGAAGCTTGTGAGGCATAGGAACATAGAGAAACATTCTTAGAAAGAAATCAGTCTGATTAAATGGTTGAGAACATTCAGACGATCTGTAACACGCATATGGTTAGCTTAGTTTAGCATAAAGACTAGAATCAGGGGAAAACATCCTGGATCGGTCTAAAGTTGACAAGTACTCCGACCATCACTACTAAAGCTCCTCAAATCAACATGCTGTGTGTGAAGTTATGTAATGAACTACTTCCTGACAGGTTTTAGTGAAGACACTAAACCTGGTAACCTCACTGTGACAAGATGTCTACAAACTGCACAGAAATCCCTGCAACAAGCATACAACTACCTCCCAGACCACAGAATGCACATTTGCGCTACTTGTGCACAAATCTGACAAACAATACAACAAATCGATCTGTGCTTTACTTTGGATAGAGTCTTCCTAATTATTTCACCCTACTTCTGGTCTTTATGCAAATGCTAACCACGCCCTGACTCCAGCTCTGTACTCAAAGAAATATTCTACTGTCGTCTTTTCATGAAACTGGGCTCTCTCTGCAGTCGAAAGACAAATATTGTCCAGAGAAAACGGAGATAAAGGGCTGTGCTGTCCCATTTTGCTCAGTTTGGTGGTGCTTATATTATTTGATAACTTTAGTTACAAGTTACTTGGCAAGAATCGTGTTTTTTGTCAATGTAATCAGCAATAGAATAAATGAAAAAAAAATCTCATCTGATAATTGGCAAGGCAGATAATCAGTTGACTTGTAGTTTACATGCATATAAATATTTGTATAATTTACTTTTACTTGTTCTGTTGATTAACTACATGTATTATCAGATATGGATCAGCACTGCTAGCTAGTGCTTTGACAGTTTTATCTGAGTGTCATGTCATACTACGGCTCTCTCTGGATGCAACTCTAACACTCTGAGTCCGTGGAGGCTGTTTATTATTATTATTATTAGGCCGGATTATTAACACTCTCCAAAGGAAATGCGATAAGTGTATTTTCCCAAAACACTCAAGTATCCCTCCCAATCAGCTTTTGCACGCACAGCAGAAGAATTAAATACGAAGCATCAGCACCAAAAAACACTTTGCCTGCCACGCATGGAAACCCTCTCTCACATGTGTGTCGGATTAAACTGAAGTAAGTTGCCGTTTTTTGTCAACGCTCTGTGTCATTCTCCATTTGTGTTTTCTCCTCCCCCTCACTTTGTGTCTCTGACGTATACACCTGTCACCTCTGCAGACGCTGAAGGACAGTGAGACAGTGAAGCAGGTTCTTGGTCTGATTCTGGCCTTTGGTAACTTCATGAATGGTGGAAACAGAACCAGAGGCCAAGCTGATGGTTTCAGCCTTGACATCCTGCCCAAACTCAAAGATGTTAAGAGCAGCGTGAGTAAAGAGGGAAAGATGCTGAAACATTCAAATACTGCTTCTTGTATACTTATGCCAAAAATACTCTTTACCCGAATATGTCGGATTTATTGGAGTTTCTGCTTGTTTTGCTCTTCCATTACTGCAATGGCTTCCTTTGAGACCCCTCGAACACGCAGAAACTCCAATAAATCCGACATATTCGGGTTTTTTGTGTCTCCCCTCCTTCATGTAACTCTCTCATGTCACTCTCTCACTGAAGTTGGTTCCTTACAGGGAGTTTACCCATAATTCTCAGAATTCTGACTTTAAAGTCAGAACTCCAAAAAAAAATTCACATGTGGCCCTAATCCTCTTCTGTAAGTGTGCAATAATATAATCACAATAATCTTTATTTTTATTGCACTCAAAAAACAGTTACGTCTGACTAATACGGCAAAGATGCTTTGTTTATCAGTTCATCTTGTTGCCTTTTCACTAGTAATTGAGCAGCAGATAGTAATTATTATTTTTGTACACTTTAATTAATTTTTCTTACATTTCTGGTTACAGACTCTCTTCCACCTCCCTATACTCGTATTTTGAGGGCAAAAAAGACCCACAGTAAACCAAGTTGAAGATATATTTGATTGCTAGTATTTTTTTTATATCTAGTATCATAGCTGCTATTTTATGATATCCTGATAAAATCGTCATCGTGAATTTGTTTGGCCACGATAAGCATGCAGTGAAAATCTGATATCGTCATAACCCCTCTTCTTCATGTTTCCTGCCTTTCTCTGCATTTCCACTTGTCAAATAAAAAAAGAAACATAAAATTAAACGTGAATGGCACTAAGTACAGAGCACACGTCTGCCAAACAGGGCCAAACACTCTCATGTCAAATTGTGCTTGCTCATTGATACCCCTTTTTGAAATCAACGCATTATTCCCTGATAAATTAATGAAAATCTTGTGTCTTCATTCACACTTTTCAAGCCTATGTTCCATGTTAAGATGACCAGGATTATCTTTCAAACACAGTATCGCAGAATAGGTGACATTTTAACACTGTATGAGGCTGCTGTGTCTAAATGAAGCTGTGTGGTGTTGCTCACGTGGGACAAATGTTGGACAAAACCTCAGTTCATAATTTTGTTAAGCCCAGATGAAAATCACTGAAGAGTCGCAGAGAAACACCACTTCATTCCTGTAACGCTACAATATTTTTCTTTTTTTCCACATGCAGGACAGCATGAAAAGTCTTCTGTCTTACATTGTTGCATACTACCTCAGACACTTTGATGAGGTAAGTTTTTTTTTTTTTTTTAGCTATTATACTTCCTCCTATACTCTAACTGTTGTGTTTTGACGAAAAAGTGTGAGGACCCAAATGCAAGACACCCAGGAGGCAGGATAGAGAACAAAAGACAAGCTTTTAATGATAAGCTGAAATCCAGAAAATAACAGCAACCAAAAAAATGTACAACTACAAGTAAAGTACAAATCAGGAAAAACATGAGGAGCAAAAAAAAAAAAAAGAACATACCATGGCGAGCCACTGGAGGAAAACACAGGCTGGAAGGAAAATATACACAAGGGCTGATTAACTAACAAGACACGGGTGGACACAGAAAAAGGGCGGGGAATGACACAATAGGAGGAAATGAAAAGCAAAACACGACACATGAGGGTAAAACTCGAAACTTTGTCCGTTACTTATTTATTAAACTTTTTTTCTTTGTCCTTTGTCTGTCCATCACCAGGACGCTGGTAGAGAGACGTGTGTGTACCCACTCCCTGAGCCTCATGACCTCTTCCAGGCTTCACAGATGAAGTTTGAAGACTTTCAGAAAGACCTGACTAGACTCAGGAAGGACCTGAGAGGTAACACACACACACACACACACACACACACACACAGATGCAGCTACTAAAACTGAAAAAAATACACGCTCTCTCTCTCTAATTGTTGTCTCCATTATTTTATCAGCGTGTACATCTGAGGTTGAAAAGGTGTGCAAGGTTTCAGACGAAGATAACCTGCAGCCTTTCAAAGACAAGATGGATGACTTCCTTGCACAAGGTAACTCACAAAACACCCTTTTCACCCTTCACAATCTTTAAGTAACCGTAAGCAAGTGTGTTTGTTGCACATACTTAAAAATGCTCTATGTTGTTTTCTTGTCAACAAAATTTCTGTTTATATTCAGTATTTCCCACCAAAACGCACTGTGTGCACCCTTGATAACTATACAGTCCTAATTTAGGATATAATGTGTAACATTTCTTCATTAAAATGACCAGACCTTTATTATGTATTGTGTTGAGTTGTGTGCTTAGATTCTCCTCAACGTTTCAACAATGTTCAAACCTGGAGAAATCCATAATCTAGTTCAAGGTAACCATGCGTTTCATGTGGGCCCCTGTCGTTATAACTTCCAGGAAAACATCAGATTATAAGTCCGAGAGTGATGGAGGAAGTCAGTCAACATGGTTAAACATAATACAATTTTTATGAACATTTGATTTAGAGACCCATTGGGCAGAAACTACATCCCGTGCAAACATTTTAAATATTTTAAATGATCCATGCTTATGTGCTAACAGTCGTGTTTGTTAGCAGTTGTTGGCACAGTGTTATATAGTTTTTTTGGTGCGTTACCACCATCTGTTCATCAGTTAAATAGCTTGAAACAAAGATTGTGTTTAGTATACAATATCCGATGATGCTTTTGGACAAAAACCATGGACATAATGTAACAGTGAAAATGGGATATTTTGACAAAATGGTGTAAACACATTTAAACATAATCTAATACTACAGGCATAGGTTTAGTATGTTCTCATGCAATTGCCGTATCCTTCTTGACACATATTGTGTTAACAGTAATTTTAATTTGATGTTCAGGTATCAGGTATGTCAGCTAGTTGGCGCTGTTCAGGCAGCTGCTAGCTCATAGGTTGAGTAAAGAGGGAAGAAGAAGAGAAGAGAGAGAGGGGAGTTAGATTGAGTTGTGACAGAGATGGACAAGTCCCACCGATTTATTCCTTCACACACACCCTGGCCAAAATGGGGCCCTAAGCAGAATTTTATTTTGAGGGGATAAATGATAATCAGGGCCGCTGGAAAATGTAATCTCCAACATCTAGACAGGATTATCCTCTCTTCGGTCTCATGATTAGCAGGCTAGCAGCTGGGGTGTTTATGCCACAAAGTTTTTCTTCTGCTTGCTCCCGACTCATATTGCTGTTTGGAGGCCATCTCTCCACCTGCTTCTAACTGCCTGTCACCGCATCTGACCGCTGATTGGTCAGATGCTGTGTGCTGTCGTTTGCGGCAGCGCGTGCGGTGTCAGATTACTCGTCTCTTTTTTTTTTCCTCTCCTGCCTTGGGCTGACTTGGTGCTCTACGTGCGCCTCACTGCAGCGATGCACATCCTTTGCGAATTTGCAGAGAATGCGTCCCCTAGCGCAAAATGGGGCCCCCCGTGGATCTTGGGGGCCCTACGCACAGCGCGTGTTCTGCGTGTAGGGAGGGGCGGCGCTGCTCCCACGGCACTTACAGTATTATAGTTGGATTATAGCTGGACATGGCACATCGATGTAGCCAACTGCGATACTTTGATGTAATAATATAAAAGAGCCAAAGACTGTCTCTATAAAATAAACATCTGTAAATCTTCCAATTGCAAGTGAGGTTCGTCATTAGTCTTTTTATTATGAGTTATTTTTACCACAGAGCCCGGAAAATGTATTGCTATGTGTTTGACACAGAATGACTGTGAAGTGCACGGGACAGTTGAGCAGCAGTAACAACAAACCCAACTGATTTCTCACGTTTCTTCCTTTGTATTGACCTCCTGTATTCTTCCTCCCTTCTCAGCTAAAAGTGAACTGGAGGCTCTGGAAGCTCAACTCAGCAGCACTCACAAACTGTAAGAACGTCCACCTTTATCTGTTTTGTTTCAGCTGCTTACATTGCCAAGAGAAGTAGTAAACACTGAGAAGAGCTATGATCTTTACGTATAACTGTGGTCAATACACTTCATAACCCTAACCCTAACCCTAACCCTAAGCCTTCATACATCAGCCAACCCTTTTCCTATGTATAGAAATCACCCCATACATCTGGCCCATTCAACTGGTGGCTTGCTGGCCACATCCAGGCCAGAAGCAACTTCCGAGACACCCAGCATACATAAATCTGATATATGACAACATATGTAAATGTCAACTATGTACACTGTATAGTGTATATGTCCATGATTGTCTTTGAATGCTTAGACACTGATAAGGCGTAACATTATGACCACTGACAGGTGAAGTGAATAACAATGATTATCTCTTCATCCTGGCACCTGTTAGTGGGTGGGATATATTAGACAGCAAGTGAACATGTTGTCCTCAAAGTTGATGTGTTAGAAGCAGGAAAAATGTGCAAGCGGAAGGATTTGAGTGAATTTGACAAGGGTGTCATGTGTCATTGTGATGGCTAGACGACTGGGTCACAGCATCTCCAAAACTGCAGCTCTTGTGGGGTGTTCCTGGTCTGCAGCGGTCAGTATCGAACCCTGACCCCTGTCAACCGCCGAAAGAACCAACAATGTGCACGTGAGCATCATAATTGGACCCTGGAGCAATGGAAGAAGGTGGCTTGCCCTGATGAATCACGTTTTCGGGTGCGTCGCTTACCTGGGGAACACATGGCACCAGGATGGCAGTGTGACACTTTGGGAAATGCTCTGCTGGGAAAACTTAGGTCCTGCCATCCATGTGGATGTTACTTTGACACGTACCACCTACCTAAGCATTGTTGCAGACCATGTACACCCTTTCATGGAAACAGTATTCCTTGATGGATGTTGCCTCTTTCAGATAATGCACCGTGCCACAAAGCTAAAATGGTTCAGGAATGGTTTTAGGAGCACAACAACCATTTTTTAGGTGTTGACTTGGCCTCCAAATTTCCCAGATCTCAATCCAATCAAGCATCTGTGGGATGTGCTGGACAAACAAGTCCGATCCATGGAGGCCCCACCTTGCAACTTACAGGACTTAAAGGATCTGCTGCTAACATCTTGGTGCCAGATACCACAGCACACCTTCAGGGGTCTAGTGGAGTCCATGCCTCAACGGGTCAGGGCTGTTTTGGCAGCAAAAGGGGGACCAACACAATATTAGGCAGGTGGTCATAATGTTATGCCTGATCGGTGTATATGTGTACAAGTCAATATTCTTGTAAGTTTAAACTCAAATGCCAGCTCAAAAAAAGTTTTCTTAAATGTCTTGGGAGGTCATATTCATTACACCATGATTATCCAGTCTATAGGTCAATGAAAAATGGCCATGGCTCTATGTGGTCATGTTTTTAAAGTAAGCATATTTTAAGTAAGCTTCTGTTTGTGTCCTGTCAGGTTCCTGGAGCTCACAGTGTTCTTCTCAGTGAAGGCCAAGGCAGGAGACAAGGAGGTTTCACCCAACACTGTCTTTTGCATTTGGCACGAGTTCTCCTCTGACTTCAAGGAGCAGTGGAAGAAGGAGAACAAAGTCATTCTCAAGGAGAGGTACAGTAACACAAACTGATCTACAAGCTGCTTCTCTCTCTCTCTCTCTCTCTCTCTCTCTCTCTCTCTCTCATGTGTCTCACATTAATTACCACCATACCACTACTGTTATGCTCGTTAATTAAGGCATTTCCACATTAACTCCAGTCACATT
>OMLP01044216.1:0-10108 GCA_900302685.1 Spondyliosoma cantharus
TATTTTAATTCTGGTTGGATGAGATTCAGATATTTCTGAGGTTTCTTCATTTCACTCAATTTGCCTTAAAGACGAATGATTTCGTGCACTGCTGACAGATAAAATGACTTACTTTACAGATGAAGGTTTAAAAATCAGCACTGAGTTGGGGCCCGTTGTCACGAGGTCTATACATTGTTACAATATTTATATACAATTATTTTCCCTTCTAAACACATCACATTTGCATGACCCCAAAGATGTATCTGGTGGCCCTGAGGAGTGGCCTGACCCCCTAAGATGGGAACCACTGGACTAAATGGCTGTGGCTCAGGAGGTAGAGCCGTCCTACACCAATCGGATGGTTAGTGGTTTGGTTTCCGGTGCCTCCAGTTTAGAAGTCGAATATATGTATGAATGTGTGCACAGCAGCTGCAGCAGTAAAATGCTGGTTACATCTCGATGAATCAGTATTTCACAAACTGATGATAGATAAACCTTGAAAGTGAACGCATTAATTCAGTCTCTTTGAAGATTTCATGGACACTTTTTGAAAAAAAATCAATCTGCACTTGAACGTCTCCAGTGAGCTTAACTTGGTCAGGATAATCAGGTATAGAAAAGGGATGAATATTTTACAGTGGTCTGTCTGGCTCGCCTGGTCTGAGTCTCGATCTTACTGAATCCTCCTGATATTGCCGAAGTCTGAGTCATTCAGCAAAGCAGAACAAACTGTCCTGCTCTCTAGGACCCTAAAACTTTAATGCACGTGACGCTTCAGGTTCAGGCAGTTTTGAGATTGATGGCTGAAGAAAAAGCACATTGTGAGACTAAGTAAAATATTTAGCCGCTCCTGGCCGGGGTCTCTCGTGGTCAGCTGGGGACAGACACCCACCTGTAGCGGCATGTCCCCAGCAGGGAGCAGCCGGGACCTTCCTGGCAGCAGTCTCTGCTGTCACGTGTCTCCCAAGAGTGGATTATAAAGCCAAGACAAAGCAGCTTGTCCCTTCCCTGCCCTGTGTCTGCAGCTGCGCAGTGAAAGCTCAGGGCTTCTGCCCTCTCCTGTTCTGGTTCAGAGCCGATATCAGCTGTCTGTTTTAGAGGGAGGGAGAGAAAAAATACCCAGCAATCCTCTAAAGCAGCTTAAAGGCTGAATCAGGCGACTGAAGCCCTTTCCATTTCCAGCACTGCTTCTCTCTCTCTGTCCATTATGCTTAGATAAGCATCTGACTGGCTGCCAAAAGCGCAGTCACAGCGGCTGCATGTAAACTGTCTTCTGCGTGTCTTCCTAAGGGCTTCCCCCACCTCATATAGGCTACGTCTCCTATGGGGATGTACCACCATGTACAGTAGGGACTGTGAATAGCAAGCAGGGGCATTTTGATTTTGTCTCTTGATGTAATCAGTAGCCTTGTATCCGATTAAATAATGAATGCTAAGTGCTCATGTAACAAATAAAAATCTACCTCCGGGGGCCTTGGGTTCCCATGTGCGTTATTATTTTGGCGCAGTCACCCCCACCGCCGCCACCCCTTGTTGACATGCGGGGCTTTTGGAGTGAAATGAAGTGAAGCAAAGTGGAGTGGAGAGCAGAGTGGTTTGGAGCAAGTGTGTGATGTGACTGTTGCCGGTCCCCTTCGTCAGTGTGTGTGTGTGTGTGTGTGTTGCGGCAGGAATAAAAGGGGAAAAAGAAGATGTGGGGCTTTGCTTACATCAGAGAGGGGAGGAGAGAGAAAAGCGCATTCCGAGTATGACCGAGGCAGAAAAACAAGCAGAAAAGAGCAAATTGAAGCGATCGTGACAGGATAGCACATCTCTAATATTAGCCTCACAGATGTATGTCTGTCAGCGGAGAGTGCCTTATTTTCATTTGCCCTGGCAATTACTATTATTGTTTTTTATCAACCATTATTTTTTTAACTGAGAATAACACGGTTACACATTCACACCTGGAAGCTGCTACGTTCACCCACTGTCCGATCTGTTGGCCACTCCAGTGGACAGTGCTGCCTTTCACTTTCCGAATTTAGATTTATCTGGGGATTGAGCCACTGATCCTTCAGTCACAAGATCACTTCTCTAACCTGTAGGCCACCACTGCCCAAATGAAGCCACAGCTGAGCAGCAAATAGCTCTTTATTTGCACGTGATGGTACAAAATGCTAGAATTAGCTACCTGTTGAATGCATATATCACCAGAGAAGCCGCAAACTGCTGCTGTTGCCGTGAGGAATTTAGCTCAGGTAGCCATGCAGCTAGTGGCCTAGGCATGGAGCTTGGAGTGTTGGGCTGTGTCCGAAATCACCCACTCATTCCCTCCTCCCTAGTCACTACATAGTGAATCCAACATAGTGGACTATCTAGTGAGCTCAACGGCAGAAAGAAAAAACGCACTTTTGGACACTAATTCAGCGCCATTAATGACGTCACTACTGTCGCGCAGTTGAAACGTGAATTGAAACCTCCATGCGTTCGTCCGCAGCGCAATGCATGATGGTAAATATTGCTTGGTTAGTGACCATCGGTTGTACACTACTTTTCGCGATGCATTGTGGGATACTTTGAGTGCACTATATAGGGAGTAGTGAGTGATTTGGGACACAGCCTTGGTGTTCACAGCACTGGAGCTTTGGACCAGGACGGGCCATGGCTAGCTGGTTAGCATGCTAAACATGCTTTGCAACACTATTTGTAGTAATGTTAAAATTGTTATTCCTTCACGCATTCTGTTCAGCATGCTAACCAGCTAGCCCTGGCCTGCCCCAGTCCAAAGCTCCTTTGCTAGCGGAGTAAACACCAACATTTCCCTGATGCTCCCAGTCCAGACTGCTAGCTGCACGGCCAACTGAGCTAACTAGCTAACGGCAGCTACAGTTGGCAGCAGTTAGCAATTAAAGTTAGGAAACCGGACTGCATGAAATACATTTTCAATTATCATTGACATTTCATTTTTAACTTTAGACACCAGCAATTTTCTGAAAGCAATAGTTCCAGTAGTCCAAAAAAACAATTGTATTTAGTGCTGTGAGACAAAAGTACCAGAGAGACGTCAGACTGCGGAGGCCTGTTGAGACTTATGACCTGTGGGAAATGTCGTGATAAAAAAGGACAGGCAGCGGAAGCAGAAAAGTCTTCATGAATTCTTAAAGAGAGAAGCTCCTCAAGAGAAATTGCCTTGGTGTTTTTGAATTAAACTACCTGGCATCACTTTATCTGTGGTATGATAAAAAAAAAAAAGGGTTGGCAGGAGGAGGAGGAGGGAGAAAGAGAGAAACAGTCTCAGTTGGGTGAGATGTATGATGGGTAAATGCAATCACAGGATGCTACGTGGAAGCATTTACAGTATTATTACAGTGGCATTGAGTCCAAACATCACATGACGCGCCGGCTATTAAGGCCTAATTCTGCTAATTCACATTCCACACAACTGACCTCCCTACGGTGACTGTACACCACCATCTGTCCGTGAATATCCAACGATAACATATTCATGCATATTCTCCTTCAGACAGACAGACATGAGGGAAACAAGAGAGTTGTCAGGAAGTCTGGAAGAGAGGCGTCTTAAGCGTCGGCTTGAGAGTCACCCACAGTGACATGAAGAATGACACAATGACTGGGGCCGTGATGGAATGGCCTTCTAACCCGCCGCTGAGGCTTATCTCTGCTGCATCTACCTTCGCCTCACCCGCGCAAATCCAATGTAGAAGCCTTTTAGAGGGGATTTTCTGAGAAGGGTAATCTGTTGGCTTTTTTTTTTTTAAACTGCAAGAGGAAAACAGACAAGGCCAAGACCTTATGCCCTGGAGGTCATCGGCTCTCCTTATGTGTTTGGTGGCACTGCGCACACATACGGCCGTAAGATGCTTGGCCGGAGCACAATGAGCTTCACAAGTAATTTTCAGATAAGAGCTCGGGGTCGTTTAAAGGTCACTAATCAACCCTAACTATAGAACGCTCCGGCAGTGTGTTTTATTTGGTGGAGTTGAATGTCTTTTGAGAGGGACATCTTTTTTAACCCACGCGACGTGTCCTCCTTTTTCTGAAAGGGGCAGGTACAAAGGATTACATTAAGGCTTCGGGTAGCAGAGCCAACGGACAACGGACACAAACACACTCCACGCAACACGCGGCAAACTGTTTAGCCTCAACGTGTTTTTATAGTGACTAGAAAAGCGGATATCGACGGGAAAGGTTGGAGACAAAAGGAGGCAGGTCACGAGGCTGATCCCAACTTGCACCATGCAAAAAAAACAAAAAAAAAACGGTACGCACGTCAGCCCGTTTGTTTGACGTTATTCAACCAAAAATACCGCTTTCACTCTTGCCAAACCTCCCTTGGGGTTCCTCCGGAGTTTGCCTTGATGTGATGGGATTAAAGCTAAGCCTTGGCCCAGCAGATGCCACGGATCATTTTGGCTCATCTCAGTTTAGAATGGAAAGTGTACCATATCCTGAAGCATGCGAGAAAGCCTCCACTCTACTTTGAACGAGTGACATTCATGCTTCTGTGCCAGCTGATTCAGTTCAACTCCCGGACCAAAGAATCAAGGCTTATCTTTACTCCCAACCTCTCGGACTGAAAGAGAATGTGATTTAGACAAAGTTTGACACAATGGAAAATGTGCTTAGTTACGTTCTTGCAGAGAGTTAGATGAGAAGATTGATACCACTGTCACATCTGCCTGTTAGATATAAGGTTATACAGCAAGTAGTCTGCTAGCTTAGCCTTACTTAACTTAGCGTAGCCTCGCACAAGGACAGAAAACAAGGGGAAACAGCTCGCCCGGCAGAAAGGCAAATTGTAATTTCCACTCTGTGTTTTGGATCAAATTAGCGAGATATAATGTGTGATACACTGAGCTTTAGAGGGACTTGTAGGCCAGTTTTACAGAGCCAGTTCACTTGTTTCCCCTCGTTTCCAGTCTTTAATGCTAAGCTTAACTCACAGGCTAACAGCTGAAACGTTATATTTTATGGACAGATTTGAATCTGGTGTCAATCTTCTCATCTAACTCTCTGCCAGCAAATTTTTTCAAAGAATCACTGCTGCTGACGACTGCATGTTTTTGTTGGCAAAGGCTGGCTTGTTATGGGTTCATCATCAGGTTTCATCAGCCACACACACACACACACGCACGCACGCACGCACACACACACACACACACACACAACCTTCCTGGGTGCTGCATCATATTTGCCAAGATCAATGCAAAGTTTATATGAGGGCTTTTAGGGTAACCTTAGCTTTCTCTTTTCACAGGGAGTCGAGAGAGGAGCACTATTGTGTGTGTGTGTGTGTGCGTGTGTGTAAGTCATGGTTCAGTGGACAGCCTCCTAAGTCTGGACCTTCATGGAGTAGAGGCGTGACTCACGGTTTACCCCTCTGCTGCATGCTGTGCTGTGTAAGAGACCACATAGTGGATGGGTCCATCAATAATTCAACAAAGACAGACTTCCTCTCTCTCTCTCGCCCTCTCCCCTCGGTGTTCAGCCTGTTTCTAACCGACTGCATCTTCCTCGTACTTCACAAACAGCCTCCATCTCTGAGCTCCCTCATGCGCCTGCCTCTCTGCTAACCCGGCCGCCCCAAACCACTTAAAACACGCCGCTTCCAAATAAATCTGAGGTCGCGCCAAGTAATCTTTGGCTTTTAGCGGATCCCTTCTACTCTTGTAACACATCAAGTTAGCTTTCCGTTATCATGTAAGATTAGGGCTTACACAGAGTGCTAATCCTGTTCCGGACACTTTATCTCAGACGTGGGCATCGCTGAGTGAGTTGTCAAACTCGGAGGAGTCAAAAGACGGATTTTTAAGAGGATTTTAGGAGATGATGTTTTGACCACACAGTGGCTCAGTGGTTAGCACTTAACTAATGCCTTGCAGCAAGAAGGGTACAAGATCTCACTGACTGAGGCCTTCTTATGTGGAGTTTTCTTCTCCCATGAGTTTGTGTGGGTTTACTCTGGATGCTTCAATTTTGTTTCACGTCTTAAGACATGCATGTTTAGGAATGCTCCGGTCAGTTTTCTCCAAGGCGCTGGCCGCAGAGATGGATTTGGCCCAGTGTGTACAGTGTACAGTAGTTAGCTCTTTATTTATTGTGGAATGCTTCTTCCTACTTTCTACCTTTCAGCCACTGATGAACTGAAGAAGAAGAAGAGTCTTCATTTATCACACACAATCATACACTGAACAACGTAAGGAAAGAGGTTCGCTGTATTTGAAGATATAATCCGGAGCCTTCTTAGTGTTTTGAAAATAGCCATTTTTGATGCTAGCTAAGTGCCCTTGCACTCCCGTTCAAAATTAGCTTGCCCGAAAAACGAAACTACGGTAAATCTTAAAAGTGCGTCTTTCATCGTAATTATGCTTTTACGTGAAGGTTTGACTCGTATACATTCACAAATAAAGCCTAGCTTGTTTTTAGGTGAGAGTTTTGCTTTAACCCCGCGACATCTCATTACAACAACATCAACAATGGGGGACTACATTCTTGTGTTCGTGCTGCAGAAGACATTGAACCTTGTAGTCGAGTGTGAGCCGCAGCAGCAGTTCGACCTCATTAGCGGTCCACACAAACGATTCCGGTTTCCTTGCACTAGCCATTTTCGTCTACTTCTTGTTATGTTCGGTTTCTCCTTCTACTGTCTGTTTGTAAACGCCTTACACCAAGGCCTAACACTATCCCCAACTTAACTGTCCACTAGCCGTAAGATAACGACAGTGAGCAACGGCAAACATCAAGCTTGTGTGTTTTTGTGTTTAGTTTCAGGTCAACTCTCAGTGAATTCGGCACTCACCACAGACTCCGGTTCCCTGTCTTCTTTTCCCCCTCTCCTCTCTGTAATGTTACATTCAAGGAATAAACTACATTTCCCCTCCGGTTTCAGTCGGCAGTCAACTTTACACCCGACAATCTAGCCCACCTCCACAGACCACCGCTGCAGTCGGGTTGATAAACAGGAGTGGAGATAAGTCCAAAGTTTAAAGCGGTGAACATCATGCTTGAATTTATTTCTGTTAAATAACCATTGCTGCATCCATTGTTGGGGTTCAAGATAGTAAATGTACCATTAGTCTTTGCACATTATCTGTGGATCAATTTCAGTGTGAAGAAATATCAAGTTTTATTACATTTTCAATTTATGTCCGTCTGGAAGGGATGAAATCGTTTGGGATGATGGTTTGCGGAACTAAAAAGTGAGACAGGTTTCTGGTAAAAAGGACTTTTTCCAGTGGTTGTCACTTGAAATGATCTTCCAGGTAGGGCAAATCCAACTTTTCATTTCATCACAAAACAGATACATTTTTGTTTGTTTGTTTGCTTGTTTGTGATCGCAAAACCCCAAAGTTAGTGTGAGCCTTACCTGGAAAGCATACCTTAATATGAAAGGATAAGGGTGTCTGTGCAGGAGCTTTTTACTGGGATTATCGAGAGGGCTGCCAGAGGTCAGGCAAGAGTTGTAATGTGTTTTCTTAGGGAATTATCAAACTGTGAGGGAAAACCTCTTTCTGTCCATCCCCTTTTGACCGTCATCTCATGTGAAATGTGAGTGCCAGCAGGCTCCACTTCCTGCGTAAAACCCATTGATTCCATATGATGAAAATGCACGAGAGAGAGAAAACAGAATCCATTAAAAGATACATTAGCGGGCATTATACTGTTTATCCCGGGACCTTCAGGAAGTTGCTAATCTGGATTACAGCGTGTGTAGATTTCATAGCACCATTTGTCAGATGCCTTATACCAAGTGTTTCCTCTTCAATCCTCTCGAGTCTGCGGATGTTTTTGTTTATCTTATGTTTTAATTCCAGGCTTTGGGTACCTTTCACAACCAACATTGCTCGTTTTTAACTGTGGGGGTGACCCTAACAAACTCGAACCTCTAACCTTATAGTTGAAACAGTGACTTCAGTCATGGCTTGGTCTATGTGTGTTTTTTTAATCAGTACAGATGTTACTGAATGGCAGCGGTGTGTCTCCAAGATCCTCTCGCAAGAATGTAGAACGGAATTCAGTATTATTATTGTAACGTTTAGAGAATATTACGGAATCAAAGCCTGAGAGAGAAACACAAATCTATTTGCTACCTCAGCACCATGGATTTATTGATTTTACAGCACAGTCAGGCTTCCGATCTGTCAGCATCACGGTCGGGAGCTTGGAGTCGAATTTGCACAAACCTCAGTCAGATAATGAGTTTTTCAGGCAAAACTACAGTAACCACCCCTCTCTCTGCCACTGGTGTATAGAGAGATCATCATTTGGCATGTGTGAGGTATCATATACGATAATCTAGGATACTGGTGCTATGAAAGGTATTTTGACACCGTTTTACGCCAGCGGGGTTGAAGGTTAATGGCCATATCTGCTCACCGAGCTGGGGCTCACACCACTTTAAAATGTGACACACATAGAGCGTTTCATAACGTCACAGCAGTGGACTAGATGGTTTTTAAGCGGCAGGCTGATGTCAGACGGCAGTCGCAAATGCTGCCATGTCAGTGGAATGTGTCATCGTGCACAACAACCACAACAGTGTGCGCTGTCATACTCGATTTAGTGCGCTTTCATGACTGATTTAACCTGCTTTATATTTAAAATGATCGTTTGGAAACGATTTGATCCAGGTCTATCAAAAATAGTGTACTTCCTGCTCTTGTTTTGCAACCAAATGAATCCTGTGTTGTCACTTTCTTGCTAAAAAACCCAGATATATTCAAAGTTGACACCAATATCTGTCTCTTATTATTTAATTTATGTGGTACAGTTGTTCTCGGCCTTCACTTCCTTTAACCTCTGCCACGTTGCCTCTTGATCACAACCATGCTAATACACAACATTAAAGTGAAACTCTCGCCAAAAAGCAACCTAGGCTTTATTTGTGAATGTATATGAGTCAAACCTTCGGGTAAATGCATAATTACAATGAAAGAGGCACTTTTAAGATTTACCGTAGTTTCGTTTTCGTTTTTGAACTACCCACATTAGCTGCTGTATCTTCGGCGCGCCGACGTCATGGCAGACTTGATTCCAGAGTGCAAGGTACTGGAAGGAGGTCCACCATTATTCTCCTTCCTGTTAAGTGGCACTCGGGGGATTGACACTTTTTGTCTGCCATAATGGTGGCGCGCCGTAGATACAGCTTCTAACGTGAGTTGTTCAAAAACCTTCTTTTTAGCAAACTCTATATACACAAACAATGTTCTCAATACTCGTGTACGCCCGTGTAGAGACCCTGGTGATACTACGAGCAAAGTTTCATGTTGTGTCGAGCCTTCTTAGTGTAAAAATAGCAATTTTGATGCTAGCTAAGTGCCCTTGCACTCCATTGAAAATTAGCTTGCCCGAAAACGAAACTACGGTAAATCTTAAAAGTGACTCTTTCGTCGTGATTATGCATTTACCCGAAGGGTTGACTCATATACATTCACAAATAAAGCCTAGGTTGCTTTTTGGCGAGAGTTTCACTTTAACATCTGGAGCCAGGGGCGTCGAACTGGGGGGAAACATGGGACTGATTACCCAGGGCCCCAATGGGGGAGGGGGCCCTCGAAAGGCCTGAAATAAAATGTTTTTTTTATTTTATTTTTTTATTTCTAAGTAATTAGTGTCATAACTAACTTAAAATTGGCAGAATAAATCGGATGAGAGACTTTACTCTACATATATAAAAAAAAAAAGTGGAGCTGTCTGAGGCCCCTCTCACCCCTCACAATACATAATGGTTCAGTCCACCCCTGCAGCTGCAGGTGCGCGAAGATGCGTCTCCAAACAGCTTAACGAGCGGAGTGGCTACTGCTTATCAAGAAATGTCTTTCCCCAAGAAATCAAAATCAGGGAACGAAAGGAAAAGGCAGAAAGGGAAAGAAAGCAAGGAGAGGGAAGACAACTCCTCACACATTTCTTTCAGAAGAAAGGTGAGCACAGTTCACAGCTACCAGATTTTAAGAACAGTTAAAGCTAATGTCAGCAGTTGAAAAGATTGAAGGCAGTCAGACAGCCATGAATCTTGCTCAGTTTCAGCAGCAGCAGGTTTCTCATCCTCATCTCATCCCTCATTAAGTGGTGACTGAAAGTTATTATTAAAAGTCATCATTTCACAATGAGGTCGCTTACCTCG
>OMLP01044217.1:0-29442 GCA_900302685.1 Spondyliosoma cantharus
CTCTTGCTATCCTGCTGCTATAACAGTAGATGACAGCATCTGTTTTCAGTCCAACTGACCAGCAAACATTAATTTCATCCTAATAACGTAACACAACGATGACTAGCTCACATATTGTTTGGTAAACGTCTCGTTAGGTCCTGTGCTGCTCAGTAAAGTGAATTATCAGTTCTGTAAGCTAATTCAAAAGACGTATATTGCACTGATATTTTGTGATATAGCTTTCTGAGTCATTTGGAGTGTGTCATGTATATAATTAGCCATTAACAAGGAGCTGTGTTATTCATCTGTTTCCTATTCTAAAAGTTGGATAAATTATAATTAATAACATGTTTATTTAATTTATTCATGCATTGATCTTTTATGTTGTGTTTTAATGCAAATGCAGGGGCACTTCTTAAATATTTTGGAGCACCCTCTGCCACTAGCCAGGATGACGAGCCATCTACCTCCTCAGCCACACATGCTGTCTGATCCTGAGGATGAAGACCCAGTTACCTCTTGGTCAAAGTGTAGTAAAGTTATGGCGCTGGAGGTGAGGTTCGCCCAGGGCGTCACGAAAGCTAGCACCGCCACTGTGTCAGAATAAAGTGAAATGATGGTGAAAGACGTTTTTGCAGTTGATTCTGAGGAGGTCCTATGTTTCCCTTCTTAATGAATTTTTCAGTTTTCTATTTTTGTTCTTGTAGCGTGGGGATTCATTCAACAAAGGGAATATGAAGAAGCTACCCACATTGCTGACACCAACCTTTCCTGTCCCAGGAAAATCAGGAAAATACCAACATTTGTAGTAAAAAATAATTTGATTTTATTGAAATATTTTACAAAATAATACAAACGGTCACTTAAGCACAAATCACATAGCCTTTGAAAGGTCCATGAACACACAGAATAAATAGAATGTAAAACATCACACAACACAAATGCAGCTTTGTTCCACATTAGAAAACAAATGAACAAATAGTCAAGTCTAAAGGTAGGAGGTGGAAGTGTAACAGGTATGCTTACATCTCCAGTAAATAATAATGACATTGCCAAAACAGACGACTAAAACCAGGCAGCCGCCTGAATTTTCTGCTGAGCGGACGCATAGGCCCAGCCACATTTCCACAGTATGCAAAAACGCACAGCAATCATTATTAGAGCACAAATAAAAAAAAAAACACACAACTGAAGACTGAAAGACTGAAAGACTGAAAATGTGCATTAAGGACCAGAAATCTGAGTACTGTCACACACACTCAAGCACACTGAACACAGTTATCCAAATAAAACCAAGATAAAAGTTCAAATGGAGCTAAAACCTTTAACTTCAAACCCTAAATGGGGTCAAATACATTTAATCTCTTACAAAGAGAGCGCAAAAGAGATACACTGACAATGCTGAGTTTCTCTAAACATCAGTCTGATTATAACCTTGACTTTCCCCAGCTTATTATACTTGAGTAGTTCTATGACCTCCTCTGAGGAAAACTCAGATAACCAATAATCTTAAAAGATATTTTCTACTTTATAAGGCTTCTGAATTATTTGTCTCTTTCTTGCATAGGGTTCCTGAATAATAAACTAAGTTCAATTACAGGATTAAAACACTGACTTTCAATACCATCCTCTACAACCTTCTTTGTGTCCTTTTGTTCAAAAATCAGGGACCTCCAGAGGCACAGAAGACTAGACTATCCTGTTTGTATTGCTGTGACATCAACTTAGCTCTCACACATCAATACAGGAGAGAGAGCAACAGAAGCTAACAACACACAGGAATAAAAATGTAAAAGATAAATAAAACATCATGACACATACGCCTTCTGTAACTTGAGAGCAAATCATTTCCACATCAACACTTGGAGTAAAAATCTCTGGTTCATTATTACACACACTGAACCAAACATCTCGAAAAATCTTTAAGCCACATATGTTTTAAATCATTTTGGTATTGCATTCTTCCTCTGTTAATGGAAATCTAAGTCAAATGCTTATAGTTCACATGTTAAAACAGAACAAAGACAGACTTTGGTTTGGCAGCTAGATTTCTTTTCTTTTGTTGCACCTTCCCATATTCAGTGTATAGCCGTACGTACGGTTTGTGCTTGACTGCAACGAACAGCTCTGTACTCGATATCAAGTAAATCTCACCAGCAATAATCAATAGTCACTATAAACCCTAATGCTGGATTAAAAACAAAAAAAAATCACTTTAAGTGAGTACATTAACTTTAAGAGGGTTTACTAACTGATATTTAATAATGTTCCATAATGATATTTCCACTTGCTGCTTGCCAACAAGTATGAGTTCATGGACACTCCCAGAATAGACATCATCACCCCCACAAACAAAACCTGCACAGCCAGTACAGCTTTGTTAACTTTTACACTCTGATTTGTCTTTATTGCATTGATGCTTTAGGCTATTTGGGTGTTTCTCATGCACTTGCCCATGCCCTTTTTAGATTAGACATTCAAATATGAATTATTGTGGCACATTTTTTCCTTTAGTTTTTGAGATACATTTATCAAAGCTCTGATTGTGCGTATAATTACTTGTAAATTCCCCAGGAGATATAGCAGACTGTGGTGAATCTATCTGATCTACAAAATGGCAGACACTTCATTGGATCACAATTTTTCCAAATCTACAACATCTAATTAGGGCAGTTTGAAGGCAATTCATGTTTCAAGCCATTATATGGCCAGTGTGCTGCTGCAGGCTTAAACCTCGATAATGCTTAACATTAGAACAGCAATTTAACACTACTGCTGGCAGTGCCTGATGGTCTGCTTATGCCAGACACTGTCCAGGTCTTCTGCATATGCATACAGATATGTATTAAGCAGTGCTGAACCCATATTTGAATGAAATGAAATGAAAATGTATCTACAGGAAATGAAAACAACAAAAACTGAAATGTCTGAAAGCAAACTAAACAAATGAAAATAAAACCAAGAGCAATCATTTATGTAAAATTATACATACACAGTTTACTTAGTCTGCATTAAGGTAAATCTTAAAAGATATTCTTTAAGGATCATGTACAACAAGGACATGTCGTCATAGTGTTCCCGGGCCGGGAAACTCTGAGCCCTGTCTCACCGGGCAGGTATTAACATGCATCCTGGGTACATGAGTTGGGTGGAATTCAGGTCACATGCCAGACCAGCAATTTGTTTGAAACTGCAAACCACCATTAATCCTTGCATCATCACTGCAACCACGAGCACAGCGGCCATGTCAACCGAGCCCTTAATGCTGCTCTAATGCACATCTAACACTCAGCGTCACCATAGTGTTGTAAAAGTCACTCAGTATACATAAAGGCTTTTTCAGCTTCGCTGCAGCCACCACGTTCAAGTGTGTCTTAGCTTCCTCCCAGCAGCAGCACCTCACTCCACAGGGCCGCTGCTGTTGCTGGCCTTGACCCCAGCCCTGCTAATGTGCAGCCAGGGCAGCTTGGCACAGTTCTTAAAGAGCTGCTCGATGGCGATGTGACGCACATGCAACTCTGACGCCAATGAGTCTTTCTCTTGCACAGCCACTGTCAGCTCCTCAAAGACCTCTGTGAGAGGGAGAGAAAGGCAGGAGATGGGAATCAGTGGTTTCATTCACACACAAGGTCAACTTATACACAAACAAACACGATAATGAAAACCAATAACAGAAGGCACTGTCGACACAGAACACGTGTTTGGTCAAATAAGCTGAAATAATTCCAGTTAACTGACGTTGCTTTTTTGTCGTCCTCGTCTTCGTTTCGTTTTCGGCATTTTCTCTTGTTCGTTGCTCATTTTTCAATGTTGTTACCGGCAGCGACTCACTTCATGTGCAGGGGCGTGGTCTGCTTCGGCACACTGAATGTGATTGACGGATCGCTGCGCATGCAGCCTCTGCATGCACAGTGTGTGTCAGGTAGACTTGAAATTAGATGAGTTCATTTGCCTCCTATATCGCAGGCCCTGCGATGTGAAGATTGCGCACATGTACATCGCGATGACGATGCTCAAACGATATATCGTGCAGCTCTAATTGGGGGTATATCAATTAAAGAGGAGTGTACCGAAAGCCTTACTACAATGTTCTGTAATGGCCCATGGCCGACTCTAGTGGGTACTTGACCATACCAAGGTTCAAACATAGCTTGCCTGAGATGAGATGCGTGTAGCTTAGCTGTTACTGTGAGTAGAAAACAATAGGTATAACTGATGAAGAATGTAGTGAACAGACAGGCCGGGTATGCAACACCACACAGTGCCCAATTCAACACAGCTGGTCACATGGACAGAGATGATGTGTTGACTAGAGAAGCCCTGCAGTGAATGTTCGCCCCTGATTTATGGAGTGTCGTGTTGTGAGACTCAGACCGTGTATGCTGCTTAACTAATGCTGCTTTTTCCAGAGGGTACTAACAATTTAATATGGGGATTTATCAGAGATTAGGATAACAGAATGAAGATGACAAACATGTTCAGTTTTAAATAGTGATGATTCAGACAGTTGAACATAACAGAATGTCAGTGAAGAACACTTACTTTGAATCTGCATCAGTAGTTGGGCATTCAGCTGATGGAGCTCATCCACACTCATTTCAGTCACTAAAAGAAAGAAAAAATAGTTTTCATAAATCACACTCAATGTACACAGCATCACGCTGCACTCCGGTCACAGTTTCCATGTCTACTGGAACCCTCTCCAAAACGGAGCATCTGTTCTACAGCAAACACATTTATCACATAGTTTAAAGTTGTTTTTGTTGTTTAGCAAGCTCAATACAGCAGCTCATTTAGATGTGCTGACAGATGCTTTGTGGTTGGATATGAAAATCATTTGTTGCTTCTGATCTGCTCTGTCATCACTCATTTCAAATGTCATTATAGCTGCTACCATTAACCTGTCTTTTGGTTCATTTTGTTTGACAATGTCGTGATTGTGAAATAATGATTTTATCTTCAGCTCAGCAGCTTCGTAATGACTGTGGGTCAACGTAGTCAATATATTTGACCTGCTGTCTGACAACAGAAAACAGAAAACTATGTTGATGAACTACACTATTAATTTGTCTGCATTAAAACGCTGTATGGGTGATTTCAAACAGTTTTAACCTTTTGTCTCCCTCCACCATCCACTCTTTTTCTGACTTTGTCTACACAAAGTCAGAAAAAATAAATAAATCGATCATTAACAAAATATTACATTCATATGTGTACATTCTGAGCAACATCAGAGGGAATGATGCATTTTCGAAGAGCCATCACTGCAACTAACCAGCTATTAAAAAAACAATAGAAATGTATGTATCATGTAGCACCTAAAATTGCAGTATTACTTTCCTATCCATTTGCAGGTTGCATGCTACAGAGGCCAGGCTGATGATGAGCTAATGTAGGGCCATGCACACATAGTGCAAACCGTACCTGTGAAATGCCTGTCAGCTTTCATTTAAAAGCACATAATCTGTAGTCATGAGCAGCTTTAGTAGTGAAGAGACACGAGAGAGCCAAGGACATGCTGTTTCTCCAGGTTAGAAGAAAAATAACTCTGAAGAGTTCAGAGCAAAGACAGAGAATAGATGAAGGACTGCTACTGTTTTCACTGCTGCTTTTTAACAAGTTTAGGGCTCAGAGGATTTTGAGATCTTAAAGAGATCACACTTAACAAGTTAAGACAGAGGAGACAAGAAGCTGACATATTGACTGTACTATTCTTCCATCAAAAGAAGAAAACAAAAACATTAACCTTCGGACACATTTAAGTTACTGAAGTTAAAGGTAAGGAAGTAAACACAACTTAAATGAGCTCACATTCATCTCTGCTGTGGCCCTGGCGTCTGTGCTGTGGCTGTACTCCTCCTGATGACTGATTCCGGCTGAGTAGACCTTTCATGCCATCAACGGGCCAAACATCAGATTGTGACTCTTGCAGGAGCCCCAGCTCCTCCGCTGTGTGGCATTCCAGCATCCCCATGGCGTAGTCAGGCAGCCCGGTTGCTTTACCCCTGTCCCAGCAGGGCGTGTACCGGGGCACCTGGGCATCCGACTGGGGAAGCAGCTTGCAGTCACTCTGCTGGCTGTAACAAAGAAGCTTGGACCCTCGTCTGCCGGGACCGTTGGAGGAGACAGAGTCTTTGTTCTGCGCATACTGGATGATGCGGTTCAGTTTCTGGCTAAGGGCCAACTTCATGCCCTCGTAGGCACTTCGGGAGACCTTGGAACGTGACAGCTTCTGGTTGGCGATGAGGTGGCATTTCTCAAAGCAGTCTCTGTGGCCGCGCAGGGACTTTGAGTGCAACAATGTAGCAGAGGAGACACCTGCGGTCACATAGACAAAAAAAAAAAACATTGAGTCAATAGGTCAAATACAATTAAATCCTACAGTTACACGGACAAAGCTATTGTTAAAGTTATTGCAAACATGCAGTGAAGTCCAAGATACAGCCTCCTAACTGATAAACACATATTTGAAACAGTTGTTGAGATGTTTTGCAGTGATCTAAGCAGGAAGTGAGACATTCAATATTGACCTATTGTACTTGCCACTGCAAATAAATGTTAACTAGTATGAAAGCAAGCTAAAACTGGCAGATTGACCCATCGCGATCTCTCTGTGAAAGCTGCTTAGTGTGCGGTGGATTAGCTAGCAGAGCGTTGAGATAGCAGGGATAATAGATTAACCCAGTCTCAATGCAACACATAAAGCATATTTGGAACATTTTTACAGAGAAACAGAAGGGAGGAAGGTGCTCAAAGTGGTTTCTGTCTACTTGAAGCAACGTTTCATTTACATTACGTCATCCATTTTTCAAAATACCTGTCTGTCAAACCGCAATAAATACATAAATACAATTTTTAAAAAAGCTGTCACTTTGTCTTATTGTTTATACTGGGTGAAAATAGTTTCCATATGTGTACCAGTTTTGACAGAGGATGAACAAAACAAAACATTCACATTTCTCATCTAAGGGGTCAGCAGGAACTGAGTTCTGGGCTGACGTTCTATAATTAAGACTACAATCCTTGGCAGTGCCTCTATTAGGAAGGAAAGTAATGCTTCCTGGATCTAGTCAAAACAGGTCACACTGTATTCATTTAAGCATGCACAGAGGAAATTAACACGTAGCAAGTGGAGCAAAATTAAAATAAGCTCTGAGATAAATGGGCCACAGCTTGATAAACAAATTGAAGCTGTAGGTGAGAGGTAACGAGAGCGAAAACTGTGTGTGCAAGAGATAACAGCTGAGGTTGAAGTGAGAGTGTGCTGCACAGGCGTGTGCATGATGGCCTTCCTCTCACGGCCTAAATTTCTCAGCAGACAAGCGTACGTGTTGGAGCCTGAGGTGAGGAGATTAGTCACTGTTGTCCTTCTAGATTTAAAGAGCTTGTTTGGTTATGTGTACCTGACACGCCGCTCTCAGTACTTTACCAGTAGACAGTTGAGCACAGGAAACCACACGTCATTACTAACACATGATCACAGTACACACAATGACTTAGCGTGCATGTCACATGCAGGCTCGCTCGCTCACGCACGCACGCACGCACGCACGCACGCACGCACGCACGCACGCACGCACGCACACAGCTTGGGGTTTCAGTTTCCTTTAACAAAGGGTTGTAACAGCCAATTCAAATAGGGTCAGTAACTGACATCCTGTAGCTGACAGGTCCCAAACAATATTTACCTTGTGAGGCAGCTGGATTCACAAGATCATGTAATTATGAGATCTTGCAAATCCATCGTGGCAGGCTTCAAGTAATGGGATGTGGTCAAACCACAGTGGTTTGAAACAACCTGCATCCTATGAGGACAGGGAGATAACGGTGTTGTTAAGGTGTAAAGACTAGTGAGTGAAGGAACTCTTCAACTAAAAAACAGCAATAGTGGTTCATAAAGAGTTTATCGCTGTCATAGTATCAGTTATATCGGAAATGGAGAGTTTATTTCATTGAAAGATGAGCAAAGAACAGCACCAAAGGCTTTTCTCAATGGAAACATGTTTATGCTCTTCTTTTGACTGGCTTCCGTAAGAGTTTGATTAAAAAACTGGCTCCACTGGTTGATAGGATGAGGTTAGCCTGTGGTAGACAAACAGATGTTTCGTCCGGTCATCTGCCAAGTATTGTTTGAATGTGTCTACCGTTTTTGAGAACGATTTGTTAAGTTGTCCTTGGAAACTGGCCCCAAGGATGACCTACCAAATGGTTCTGTGTTGCAAACCATCTGGCTTGTCAGGTTAAAATAACATACAGGACATGCTCTCATGCCAAATTAGTGTCTTAGTTGTGGTCTCATAGCTTCCCCAAGACTACAGATGTAGTGTTGACAGTAATTTGCAGAACAACGACAGTCAGAGGAGAAACTGTGCTCAATCAATTTTAGAATTTATTTCAGCCAAAATATAAATAAAATCAAAGAGAGAAGCCGCTTAATGTGTGTGCTAAGCAAACAACTTTATGTCCATTTCAGAGTAATAGCAAGACTGACAACAGGAGAGGAAACTTGTCTGTTAGAAACTTAGTTTGTTAGAAATGGAACAGAGGAGAACTGCAATTCAATTTCACATTTTTAAAGGAATGGCAGTGGCTACAAGGAGTACTTCCTACAAGCAGCACATTTCTTCCACATGGCCAATATTTGCCTTTATTTGATAGTGACAACTAAAGAGACAGGAAAGTGGGGAGTGACTCAGCCTTAGTACAATCAGACGTGATACCGTATATGCTGAAGAGTTTTACTTTCAAGACCAGCTTCTAAAACACAGCAGTATGTTGACAGAAACCCTGTTTTAAGCAGCAATTTGGCTTAAGGACAATTTTGTAGAAATATTCTAGTACCGTGTCATGTCCTTGCATGCCTTTTGAAAGCTTGCTGTATGCCTTCAGGATTTCAGCAAATATTCCAAACCTTATGCAGCACAGTCAGCATTAATGGATCTTATATGCCTCAGTATATAGGAAGGTTTTAGACCATTACACAACTGTGTGATCAGTGATCTATTCTTAGCTTCTGCATATTTGTGTACTAAATGGCCAATGAAGCTGTCAACGCTTTACTAATAGCTGCAGGAGCTTTATGCCTGTCAAATAGCCATGTTATAATCCGATCAGTCGCAGTCTTTGGGCTACCACAAAAACACACTGACTACCACTTGCCTAAAAGAAAAACCATTGGCCCACAACCAGGCCAGTGCACCACCAGCCAAAGACCTCACTCCAGCTAAGCAGCTTAGCACTACTGTCTTTCATGGCTGCACACATAAGCGCAGGCACACACACAGACTATTCACTGGAGGTGAATCAACATTGTTCAGCTGTGACTGCTACAGACATTAACCAGTGCGCTTGTTTTTTCCCTGCTCTTTAGTGAAGAAGAAGTCGTTAAGTTTGTGTGTCGTTCAGTGAAACAACTAACAAAGACAAAGCACAGACAGACAGACAGATGCTTAGGTCTGAGGGAAAAATGTCAAATATGAAAATGTGATGATGTTCATAGTTTTCAGTTGTTAATCATTTGTCCCTTAGAGAAAATGTAAATGATTATACAACCCCAGAATCAGGAGATCCAGAGTCTTGGTCAAATCACAAATCCAGTGGCCCAGGTCAATTCAAACAATAAACAATACTTCAGAGGAGGTTTGGAAATGCTGGAGTAGTGTGGCCACTTGTCATAAACATAGCAAAGGTTATGAGCCTTAAAATTATGTACGTAGCCTTCACGCATTTTTGTAGAGCATAAGACAGTCACCGTTCTGTTTTAAATTCATGTGCAATGAAATAAGTAACATATTTTTGTCTTGCCTGGAGTGACCTTCTCCAGACTTTTGTTTTTGCTCTGAACAGTATGTGTGTGCTGAGAAAGGACTTTCGATCCTTGACAAACTTCATATGAGATGAATGTTGAGAGCTGGTGCTGGGAGAAGTGGGACAGAGGTCATCAGGGGTAAGGTGTCAAATAGAGCTGCATGGCACACTTTAGAAGTATGTGTTGTACGCAGCTGCACAGGCTAACTTAGATACCAACACAGAGCTGATACGAACAGGGAACTCAACGACATGTGAACTCACACCACCTGTTCACCGCCATAGAACTTCCGCAACAGTACCAACAGACTATTCTTCTGTTGTATGAAACCCCAATCACCAAACACACTTCAGTCTGGAAGACACCTGGAGATTACTGAAACCAACAAATACTGAACAATGTGCACACACATCAACTTATTTCTGCCTTAACGTGGTGATTTCAGAAGCAGATATTGGCAATGCTACCATTTCAGTGTCTCATTTGATCCACCAAGTGAGTTGAAAAGGGGATTCAAAGATTAGTAAAACAGAGAAAAAAATCAATCATTATATATAAACTTAGCATAGCTTAACGACATCCGACTGATCTCAGAGTGCAGTAAATATTCACATTTCTCAATAAATAAATCAGGTACAGCCTGTCATGAGATAATTATTACTGGAAATTAAAATGTCAATCATCTTTGAATGAATGTAAGTAAAACACCCAGACTACTTCTGAATAACTGCCAGGAACAAAAATTATTTATAGCGTTATATATAAATATATGTGTTTGGTGATGTGTGCTCTTTTCCTTAAATATAAGCAATGAAAGCTATACGCAGCTTTTGTGAGATGCTGTGTACGACGGCACACAGTAGAGTCAGCGACACGTTTTCTCTTCCAGGTAGAGTGCAGAAGACTGTATTTCATGCCATATCTCCGAAGTGATGAAACCATTGTTGTGAGCAAATATTCATGAGTTAAAAAACGGCATGATAACAAATGATGAAGGACACCTTGTATCAAGGCTCTCTTCAAACTGAAATTTGCACAAAAAAACAGTATCAAAAGTCAAACTGATTGAAACGGATTTCAGTCATCCACACATTAAACCAAAAACAGGAATTTGCTTATTCACTGAGGTAATGTTATTTCAGCAAATAAGGAATAAACTCTACCCAGAGAATTATAATAATGTAATTACAATTACAATTCGTGACCAACCAATACTAATCAATAAGCACTTCAAATGTAATCTAACATCTGTCCATCTACCCTATTTTATGTTGTGCTGTGTTAATAGTATTTAACTAGTGCCTCCTATCCTGAACATCCTATCCTGTGCGTCCTACAGGGTAGATAAAATGGAACCCTACAGTAAATTGATAGTGTAACAGAGATACATGGCTACCTTTGCTGTGGCTGCTGTCACATTACCATTCTCAATGTACATCACTCCAACATGGTGGAATGTAACTGTCTTTATAAAAGTAGTTGCAGAGATTGACATCACAATCATTGTTTTTGACAATGCGAGCTCCATACACCTGATATGAAAGCCAACTATTTCAGAGTTGTAGAAAAAAAAAAGAACAAACCCCATGAGACAATTTATTTGTATTTGCAAGGCTAATGAGGAAGATAAACTCCGAAATAGGGCCTATTTATTCAAAACAATAGAGTCACATAGAGAGCAAAGCCATTAAACACCAAGCATTAAATTACATGCTTAGCAAAAGTGGACCATACAGTAGCTTCAGCAAAGCTCTGGACTCCAACTGTGTTCAAATATACAGCTACCACAGCAAGCAACATAATTAGGCCTCTCTACACCCGAGGGTGAAGAGTTCGCCCACAATGAATGAGCTGTTTATAGGAGCATGCTACAATAGCCCCAGTAGAGTAGCAACCACAATCAGCACTAACTGAATCATTCCAGACTCTCACTGTAGGAATTTTCTGTTTTTTTTGCTCCAAACCCAGCTGGTGATACAACCAGGCCTCAGCAAAAATTCCCTCTGCATTATGTAAGATAAAGGAAAGGTGCTGGGCTTTAGCTGGAGCTGGCAGCTCAGCAGACATCTTGTCTGAGGGGCCAGAGAAGACCAGAAGACCATTAAAGGAAACTGTCTGGCTGGAGGCTGGAAGTTACAAACTCGCATACTCACTAGCGTCAGATCTCTCAGGTGTTCATACAGCACAGCCTGTCACACTCAATAAGGCCAGTTCATTAAGAAAAGCCCTGCTGCACTGAGCTTTCAGATCCTGAGAGTAAAGTCTGATGAATTTATTAAACTGTTATGTATACCAAATCTGACCATTTTTGTTGGTTTTAATACTGAAAGCAGGGGGGCAGTTGCAGTTAAATTAATGAATAAAAAACAGGCTATTTTAAAGAAATTAAATGTAAGTTGATTGTTGAGTCTCATGCCCAGATCAACCCATACTGGTTCTCTAGATTGGCATCTTGGATCGGTTGCCAACCAACAGCATTAGTATTTGACGACATGGGAATGAGACTCAACAATAAACTATCTATCTCCAGGAAGGTAAAAATAACCAGGCTCACCGTCATTTGTGTGGGGAGTGGTAACTCCTACACACCTGCACGATTAAAGTAAAACTCTTGCCAAAATGCAACCTAGGGTCTTTTTGTGAATGTACCCGAGTCAAACGTTCGTTTAAAAGCATAATTACGACAAAAGTATTGAGAACATTGTTTGTGTACAGAGTTTACTAAAAAGAAAGTTTTTGAACAACTCACCTTAGCAGTTGCTTGTTCCGCTCGCTGCTGTCCTGCCAGTGGAGAAGTATTGATCTCCAAATGTAACGTAACTTGGAGGACAGTTAAGGTGGAACGCCCTTAAAGCTTAGTTCCATATAAATGCACGGATAATTCCTTGTTTTGTCATTAGCGAAAAACAATATTGACCTTGAAGTTGAAAAAGGAGCCTCATATAAGAAACAATACTAAAATCAAAAGCCGGGAAAAGTCACGTGAGATCTCGCGTGGATAGTTGTTGCCGGAAGACATTAGCGTTCCACCTTAACTGACCTCCATGATACATTGTATTCAGAGATCGATAATTCTCCACTGGCAGGACGGTGGCGAGCGGAATAAGCAGCTGCTAAGGTGAGTTGTCCAAAAACTTTTTAGTAAACTCTGTGTACATATACAATGTTCTCAATGCTCAAGTTCATGTGTAGAGACCCTGGTGATACTACGAGCAAAGTTTCATGTTGTGTTGAGCCTTCTTAATGTTTTAAAATAGTGATTTTGATGCTAGCATAATAGTGCCTGTAGGACTCCCATTGAAAATGATTTTGACCCAAAGACGAAAATACGGTCAATCTTAAAAGTGGTGCTTTTGTCGTAATTATGCTTTTAAACGAATGTTTGACTCAGGCACATTCACAAAAAGACCCTAGGTTGCATTTTGGCGAGAGTTTAACTTTAAAACAGGCAGTCGCTGGTTGGGCTCATGGTGGCCAGTTTGAAAATTTGTAATCTATCGCCACCCAATTGGCTGGCTATATATTCCTTTAACTTGACTTTTGCACCTCAGGTATAGTATGACTGAATGCAAATTGACTACCTATGTTGAATGACATATGAAACAATTAATTGAATATATAATTGATGACATTTGTTTAATTCTGATCAAAAAACTTTTTTCAGCCATGCAATTTCTTCACTACTACTGGACCTCCAAACAAGGCTGTATGGGAGGTCTGGCTGTCTTGGCTACCTTTCAGAAACACTGTCTTATCATTTTGTGTAATACAGGCATCATTGTTGGATTGTATTATCAGGTTACTCAGAGAAGTCATGAAGAAGCCCTGATTCTAAAAATTATTAAATGCACCAATTCCTTACACTTGACACATCATCATCACTTACACAGAAGATAAACAATAACCAGAGACAGGCTGAAATGGGTCTTGGTGTTTTGGTGTAGTGGCTGCAAGTAGCTCTTGTGTTTTCTGCTGTACTGTGTTGACGCTCAAGGCTGTGTAACCATGTGTAGAACACCGCTCAGATGGTGCAGGAAGAAAAGAGAAAAGAAAGGTCTGAAAGCAAGAAATGCTCAGTTAGGCTGAGGTTGAGCAATATATAAATAGAAACAACCTTAAACTCAGTACACTCTGATGGAACCAGCACACACAGGCCAAAGCAGTTTCCTCAGGAAACAACCACTTGGAGCTACAACAAAGGATGCACTTCCGGAACATTCATGCTGCTTCGAACTGTGCTCAATGTTTTTGTCACAGACAGCCCCCATGTATACTCCTGCACCTGGTGATGCCGGGTGCAGAAACCTTGATTGGGAGATGACATTATCCAAAATATCTCTGATAAATTTAGTTGCTAATTAGTCTTTATGGGGCCTTTTTACAAAGTTGTGATTTCAAAAAATATTTTTCAACATGCTAGAATTCTGTTTGTGTGGGGCCTCTGGCAAGATGCTACCTTTTGTGTACCAATTTCATTTTCCTAAAAAATTCAAATAAAATCACTTGATACTTTCATTCAAACTCAGTTCATTTTGAGAGTAGTCAATAAAGAGGGACTTTATGTACGACATAACATTGTTTTTTACCTCGCAACATATTCTACTGGTTTTAGAAAACCAAGAGGCAATTCTGCTTCTGTTGCTTCTAACAAATATTCAAAACCAGCATAGAGCAAAGAGGCTATGAATATTCAGCAGCAGCAAATCACCCTTGAGATAGCATGATATGTTTTAGGACAAAAAAGCACCGGGAGGGTGTGTTTGTGTATGTAAAGGGAGATAAAAACTTTTCTCTCCCCTTCATATTTTTGGTACACTTTGTCCGCATGTGTGGTGATTGTAATACTGTTCTCTTCTTCTTCTTTAATGAGGGCTGGCACAGGATGAATGAGTTCTGTGGCAATTAAGTCTACATGAGCAGTCAGCAGGCACACGGCTTGGCCTTAGTTTCTAATCAGCCATGCCTCCACATGCAGCCTGGCAAGCTCGACTCTTGACAATGAAAAGCTCAGCTGCATCAGACACACGTGCCTGTCTGCAAACCCCCTCTTCTCCGACAGTTACATAACAACCACTTTATTGCCACACACAGGCTCCATCAGAACCTGTACCCCGAGAAACACAAAACGGTACTGATGCAGTTTAAGAAGCATTACTTAGGGTGCCTCAGTTTTGTCAAAACAATGAAAAGCTTTGGGGACACACTTAAGCAAATGCTCCATCAGCTGACTTTTCCTACCAGAACATGGCATCCTGGATGAAACATTAAATGGAGCAGGCATTGAAGCCCTAACTGAGCCAGGAAAAGCCACCAGTGCCTTTGTGGAATGTCGACAGATAAATGCCCGCATTCAAAGATAAAGGTGACCCTGAGAACTGTATTCAGTTTAATACATGCAACAGCATGCACATCACCAGAAGCTTGGGAAGCAATGTGTAAATAAGTCAAACTAGGGGTGTAATGGTTCACCAAACCCACGGTTCGGTTCAAACCTCGGTTTTTAAAAACATACTGAAAAACCTTTTGGAAAACTTCCAGAAAAAATTTCTGGATTTTACTAAAGGATTGTTGCATTGCAATATCAAGAACATGAACATTACTTAAGTTATATTAACTTAACCAAGACTTTAACACTTCTCTTTAGACCAATCCACAAAAGTCCATAAAACAAAAAAATCTAAAAAAAAAACCCACTTCTATTAATCTCTTAACTATCCAGGAATACAAAAAAAAACCACCAAAACAACAATATGACATCCGGTTACTTTTCAAAATAAAACACTCGTTGACACCAGCACACAAATCTCAAAAAAGAGACAAACACAAGCTCTTCTGCTAATGCTTCAGTAGGGAACACTTCCTGCTGTTGTTTTTATGACACATACCTATAACTGTGGTTGTGAGTGATCATGTGATTATCGCGGGAACTCCTCGGCCTCGTAACGCCAGCTGCCTACCATACTGCGCCATGGCGGGGCGGGGATGAACCGAGGTTCGGGAAGATAGAATGAGTTTCTGAACCTAAGTCCTTCGAACCTAGGTTTTCGGTTTCGGTTCAGAACCGTTACACCCCTAAGTCAAACTAAGCAGCACTTCATGCAACATATCATACAGATTAAACATTTATTATGGCTGTTCATTTTAATAAACATGTTATATTTAGGTTTCTGACATTACTCTATGTACATTCCAGCAAACCTAGGCTGCATTCCTCTACCATATTGAGATTCCTTTCTGCTGAATGAGGATTAATGAGCTTGCAAACGCTTACTAACACAACTTTAATATTTGTACTATTCTAACAATGCTTTTCTGAGACTGTGGTTGAAGACGCTTTTACAGCAGACAAACAACAGGATGATTAATCAACATTGTCCCACACTCAGTTCCCTTGCACCATAACAGAATAGACCTATAAATCATCTATGCATAGCATATGCATATGCATCTTCCGCTGTCAACAGAATTATCTACCATTCTGGGAGTTCTTAGTCAGTGATATGAGAGTGTTTTACAAGACGTCCACAATTCTACTGCACAGACATAAAACAAACACACTTCTCCATTGCAGGGAAGAGCCTTTGTGGATCATCTATGAGATGAGTGCCAAATGAGAGGCATATCTAATCCTTTCTGATTTACCATTCTTCTTCAAATAGGCCACTCATTAATCAAGAGATGAAAAAGCTTCAAACACATGCTCTTGAGTTAGAGTGGCACATCAAACAGGGGAATCACAGTGGCCTGCTTTAATGGGGGCTTTGGTCTCACAGCCCCATTATCCTGCATGTCTATCTTCTAAGTTTTTCCTGGTGAGGATAAAAGAATAATTTTTGGTAGGCAATCATAGAAGACATCACAAATTTGAAAAAGCATCTTCACTATGATGGGAAGTGATCATCAAAAAGTAAGTCTGTTTTTTTCTGCTAAAGTGATTTCCCAATCCAAACGCAGGAGACTGCTGGCAGCTAAAACGAGTGTTGATGTATCCACATACGACTGCTGCTTTATGAGGTTAGCCAGTGAAACTGCTGATTAAGTTGAGATTAAGTTGAATTCTAATTTTGTGTCCCATCAGACAGACACTAGTGAATGAGTGTGTGTGCATGTTCAGGAGTTAAAAAGACTGAAGAGGTTACCATTAATGACCTGCTCTGCATACCGCAACCTGCAAGAAACATTAGCTAGTACAAATATATAAGCTGAATGTGAAGAGCTTCACTTTCCCCTCGTTTGCTTTTCATTCTGGAGAGCAAACAAGCAATAGTCCCCCCGTCGCCTGTTTCTTACCTTCAATGCTGAGTTCAAAGCAGACATGGCAGAAAGATAAGGTGCCCGTTTCTGTCTCTAGCTTGCAGACACTACAGATATTGTCATCATTCAGATCAATGTTGACGAACTGCTCCTCTTCATCCATGGTGCTTCTGGGGAAAAACAGTGAAAGACAGCACATGGTTAAATACCAGGAGCTTGCACAACCAACCACCAAGCTCTATTTTGCTAATTAGGTCACACTTTCAAATAAACTTATTAAAAATACAGTTTTGGTAGTTCCAGTGGGGGAATACTTTTTGGTTCATACTATTTTTGGTACAGAATACAGTGCAAGAGGCAATCTAAACATGTTTTTAGTCAGTGATGTTATCAATAAATTACTTGCTTACACAACAGACTGAACAGGACAGTCTCTGTCTAATCACTGTGCCAACATACTATTAGGTCCCATGGTGTTAAACACAATCTGATATCAGCCTTGCACAGACACAAACACCCAAGCATTTGTAGTTATATCTTAAAACAACTATTATCTCTATGGGACAAGAGCATATGTGGCAAGACTGGACTCACACACACCACACACAATATTTAAGTATGACTTAGGTTTATGTACTTAAAGGAGGGATTAGCCTCAAAACACTCAGAGGACAGAAAGGACTCATTACTGCTGTGTGCATCTCTTTTCTGGGTTTACAGTATGTAAATGATCCAATGCCCAAGTATTGCTTTTAATTACTTATTTGCAAGTCATTCCAAGTACAAATATTTAAACTTATTTGCATTTGGGAACCTGGAACAGCACTCAGTAGAGTGCATACCTCTGCCAAGGCCCAAGAGTCCCCTTTAATTAAATCAAGCCTAATCCAATATCAACTTGATAGCCATGTTTCATTCTAATTTTAAAACACTCATACCTGCTTAACCATGACTTAAGATCACCAAATCTATAACAGCCAACAACAAGGACAACAAAACAATGCAGATGGAATCATGATCTCAATTGTGTTGTCGGAGAGTAATTGGTTGATAAAAAAAAAAAAGAAAGGGATAAAATGTCATACTGAAATCAAAAATCCTTTTCACCACTTCAGATCACCTCCACAGTCATGTTGTCCACCTGCTGTATTTAACAATACATGCCAAAAGAATTACAAAATAAATACATTTCTTTGTATTTTAATATCAATATCCAATTCAGTCATGTCTTTGTCCTTGGAAACAAAATGTCACCTGTGCTTATTAACCAGTTTAAACCAATTATGTCATGCCATCCACCTGACAATCCTAACTCACATTCTGTGCTGACTACTGTTTAGCCATATTTTTTTTTTTACAGAATATACACAAATGTGCGGAAGTAGATAACGCTCCTCCTTTGGTCTCATGGAAACTTTTAATGCGGAAAGAGAGAGACAAAATTCCTGTCTGTCCTTTTATCCGCTATCTGCACCAAAAGTTAATGGGTTAAGTTAATTTGTCTCCTGGAAATTCTAGTTTTCACACTTTATCACATTAGGGCTGGCACTAAGGATAATTTTCATTGTCGATGAATCCATTGATTATAAATTAGATGTTAAATCTAGAAAATTTCAGAAAATGGTGAACATTGCTGATCAGTGTATTCCAAAGCCCAACAAGAAGTCCTGTTTAAAGTTTGTTTTAAAAAAAAAAAAAAAACAGACAAATTCCTTTAGAGAAAAACATTTCCGAAGTGGCACACACGGACAACCTCTCTTTCGACGTGCCACAAAGGTATCAGGCCGAGGATGCTACAGGTCATGAAGGAGTTATAACAGCTCTGAGTCATACTGAGAGCTCAGCCTCCCTGTTGTTTGTGGCGAATATGAAACTCATTGAAGTCAAAGAAACAGAGAAACAGGTCAACACCTGAAAGAGTTCTTGAACTGGACTGAAGATTACATTATCCGCATGCATGACCTGTCAGTGCACCGAATCATCAAGACATTCGAGTAAAGACACGATAGCACTGCCCAGAGCCAGCTATATTAGAGGACACTCCACAGTGTTTCAGGAGAAAAGCCAGTGATAGCAACAACGAGATTCGGACATCTATTGAACTTTTAACTCCGTTGGATTCACATATCTGATTAACCTTTACCCTTGAGTATTTTCTCCTTTCAACAGATGAAATACCCTTATACCTGGGGAGTGTTAGTTCGGCTCGAGGCAGCTCGCTGTGGCCCGAGTGTCTTTATACACACCGTTAAACAAATGCTTGCTAACAAGAAGTTAAGCTAGCATCCCTCCGACTACTCTGGTCTGGCTGATTCGTGACCGTTATTTGGCGATGTTACACAGCGAGGCACACAATAAAATTGAGCTGACGCCAGTATCACAGGACGCCACTTTTGTTGAACTCACCTTTATGTGAAAGAGCGTCCTCGGACAGCTATCCCTTTTGTACGGGCACCTCCGTTCTCCTTCGCCCCAGCGAGCACACAAACATCAGCGCGTCACGGCAAATCCGTTGAAGATACAGGAACCTCGCTCCCCTCTCAGTGGAATGAACCACTAGTTTATTTGAGGGGTGAAAACATTGACGAATAGTTTAATTTTTGACTACACTGCCCCGAGTAAATCAAAAACGACGGGTGTCAATTAATCATATGATAAATACATGTATGTCTTCATTGAAACGCTCTAATTTGCTTACACGCGCCGCTTCAGACAGTAATAACAGTGACAAAACCCCTACGGCTAAACCCAGGTAAGCCCGCATTGCTTCATCAAAACATTTCCATAACAGAATGGAGGAATTTGGGATTTGGGTTATATCTGAAGTAACAGATACAATAGTACCAATAAATAATGCATTCCCCCCTGTTGATTATGTCATACGAGGCCGAAGGCGTTTATTCCAGACGACTTTTCCGACGTCAGCATGTTCTGCTCCCGTTCTCCTTCACATTAAGTCACACGTGGGGAATTCCCGCGTATAATCGAAAGGAACAGCCATTAACAACATCAGGATAACATTTTTGAATTACTAACAGATTAAAAGACATCATTTAAAGGGGTCTGCCGAACTACATGTTCAAAGTACATTTCAAGATGATGGCACCCAATCCCTACCCACATCTCCCCTTAATAAATTAAACTAATATATTTTCAAAACAAACGAAACGAAAATGAAACATACATACAACGTACATACAGGAGCACTATCCCTGACTATGAACTATCAACATTATGGGGTATTTTATTATTCTTTCTTTTCTTTTTTTTTAACCATTGTCACTCACACTGGGGTTTGTGACTGCATTACTTTATTTATGACACTCAGTAACAGCTAGAACTGGATCAACAATATTACCACTTGTGGTGTCTGATTCAAATCTTGAGGTCGCTGATGTGGTTAAACATCTTGGACATTTTATTACAGAACATGACAGATGATGCAATACCGCAAGACATATGCGCAAGCAAAGCTTTCATGCAAGTTTAGTATGTGTACAGATGAAGAGAAGATGTCTCTGTTCAGAGCATACTGGACACTTGTGGTTAAACCACAGGAAAAAAATATGGAGACTTCAAGTAGCTTATAAAGATGTCTTGAGAATATGACCTAAGAGACCTTGATGGAATAGCACAAGCTAAATGTTCATTGTTGCATGAGTCAGTACTTTCCAAGCAGAAATCTCATGTATAAATTTATTAGCCGACTTGATGTCTCTGAAAATGAAATCATCTTGGTTTGATCAAACATGAGGTTTACCACTACACGCTGCCAATCGCAGTTGTGAAGACGTTGGTACAGCTGTCTCTTTGTAAGACACTAATGTTTAAACTATGATCTTTAACTGTGATTTTGTATGTAATTTATTTTTATGGAATGTCTTGTCTTTTGTCTGGACCGTGACTCTACAATAATGTTTTTTAATTGAATTGAATATATGTCTGCCTGTATAATAACCCAGTGCATGGAAATAAGTGATGGTACTGTGATGGTGTATGCCATATAGATTCTGATATTATGCTAAAAGGACCAACATACTGTCAGTAAGATTTAAATTCATAGCCACATGAGTGCAGCATATGTGACCTTGTCAGAGGTTGTAATTCATACTGTGGGAATTTATCCTGACTCTGCTATAGGCACACATGTCACCACATACAAAAACAAAACTGTGATTCTTTATTTTTCCAATGTAATTTTCAGCTTTTTGCATCAAACAGCAAAATAACCTCTTTATAAGAGGTCAAGTAATGCCAAAAAAACATTTGAAAGGAAAGAATTTTACTGAAAGGACATGAATGCGTTTCAGCCTCTGTGCGAGTTCTGTACAGCCTTGGGGAAATGTCATTGAAACTGTACAGCCACCGCCTCTGTAATGTCTGTCTACTGTAGTCTAAAGCATTATGCATGTGTAAATGGTGTGTCAGTGTGCAGTTTGTTTATTCAGTTTATCTTGTGTATGTCACGTGCGGAACTATCTAGCAGATGGTAAAGTCAAAAAAGGCGAGTGTGCATCTTAATTGCCAGCATTATACAATCAACTCACTGCACTTTTCCCCTGGTACAAGAGCAGTGACTCCTCTGAATAATTTGAAGCCTTGAAATAACCATTTACACTATGATAACCCCCCATTACACTGTTGTTGTTCATTCACAAATATGAAAAGATTGCACATTATCATTTGAAACAGGAAAATTGCTTATTTGAGCAAAAGCACACTGAAGAAAGTAATCTCAATGCTCTCTGCTGCAGTGTGACTCAGTAGGGATCTTCTATGCAAGCTTTTAGTCAGCTCTTACAAAGAGTTTCTGCCATCTCCTGGCCAAAAAGCGGTTGTGCAACTGCCACCAAAACCTTACCCCTACCTTGTGATTAAGAATCATGACAATAAAGTTACAATGAAGCTGAAGCTGGTTATTAAAAAAAGATTGCCTTCAAAGTAATGAAACAGCTCGTTCTCAGTATCTGCTCTGCCTCCACTTTCTCATGTTACCAATAATACAGTGCAACCTTTAATGAAAATAAAACATCTCCCGCAGGTCAACACTTTCACGCAATAAATATTGCACATGCGCATGGTAACTACATCTATACACCTCCTGCATGTCCTGGAGCAAAGAGCAGAAACATAACTAAAATTGAGGCTACGTTTTCGTATGGTACTGTATCTGTTTAGTCTAAAAGTTTGTGTGGCACTCTGGCCCATCTGGTAGCTTTGTCATCCGTGCAGCCATCATCATTTGTATGCAAATCAGGGGCTGATTGAGGGTTTGATTTGGCCCATTGCCATTGGCAAACAAATCCTAATATTAAAAAAATATTATCATACGAATTGCTGTTTGTTTTAAATGCTCTTTAAATATGTAGAACCCATGACTATAATGAGTCTGAGCATGGCAGGAAGACTGACACTTAAGTAAAGTCAGTCAGCTAAGGGAACTTTAAAGTAAGTCCTACTTGCCTCTTGCCTCTGTGTTTTTGTCTAGCACAATCTTGCATATCAACATACATTAGGTGATCGATTTCGGCCCATGGTCCACTGTTTAGTTTCATCTTAGTTTCAAAAAAAAGTTTGGCCACCCCTGCTTTAAATCAGACAATTACACAAATGTCTTGTGTTTGCAGTCTGCCAGAATTAAACTGTTCTTAACCAAATTCACAGTTAGTCCCAATAAATACACTAAGGATATCTTCACTGAACATCTGAGCACTTAAACTGTGTTCAGATGCCCTACTACCAAAAACACAAACAAATCCAAGAAGCCACAGCCAATACAATAGGCCAACTGCCATCCAAATTAGCAGACAAAATCATATAACCTAATAGTTCTGTTACACATCAGGCTTCGTTCGTGATGAACACACCAATTTATTGCAAAGCTGCAATCCAGGTTGCCAATACTGATGTCATCGGTACAGATCCTGACACGTCCCCCAGCTGCTGATTAACACGCAGGGAGCACACATGTTGACACAGTGGCAGCACACTGCTTTCTGTGCGGTGATATGGGCACGTTTTCTGCTTCACAGAAGCTCTCAGTGTGGACTTTAACCCTACCACATACAGTGTTTATGTATCAGACTCAACCTTTCCTGGAAACTACCTTTCAGCAATAATGTACTATACACAAATGTGTAAGTAAAAGGGAAAAGGTGACAGCTGAGTAGTTTGTTAAAATGAATACAAGTAAAAGGTTGTGGGAAAAGTAAACTCAGCTGGGGATGTTTCTGTCATGTCTACACGACATTAATAATATTTAAAAATGCTTTCCCCTACCTGGTGACCTTAATGAACTTTTACCCCTCATCTATCATTGAGTTATGTGACATTTCAATGGTGTATCTATCCACCCTTCGCTCAGCCATGATTCTTATAATTCATCATGCTGAGTGCACCCACATCCATGTTTTCCTCCTGACTCTACATCCACATGTCGCAGCTTGCCACTTGCCTGAAGACACACGGTCTAAGATCTTGTCCAACGAGTTCCGTGAGGTTAAAATAAGGGGAGAGGAGAAGAAAAAAAAGAGTGTGGAGAAAAACAGCCCACAGCGCTCTACATGAGCTCTGTTCTCCCAGCAGCCAGTCAGAGTGCAGAACAGGTGTTGTTACCTTTGGCTGCTGTTTTTTTTTTTTTAAATTTCGATCATCTGCAACTGAAACTGATATTACGAAAAATAATAAATCAAACTTTTGGGAAACATATTCTTTGCTTTTTCAGAGATTACAGATCAACACGGTTTTTATTCACCACCATCTCCTGACAAGGGCCTTGCCTCACTCCCGTGCTTCATCAACGCTGTGCTGTTGGTCCGTCAGAGCAGTGCGTTGTGACTCAGCCAAACTGAAAAGTCCCTATCACAGTCAAACAAAGGAGCAACCAGACACCTCGTCTGACAAGAGAGACGTCTTGCAATCCTCCGGACACTTTAAATGAAGCTTTGAGAGACTGTGAAAGCATGCATTATCTTTAGCGGAGAACAGAATTCTGCTGTATTGACTGTAACCTTAAAAAATATAATATAAATAAATATAATATATAATCTTTTCATGATGCATTTAATGTGTGTGTTACATGTAGATGCATCATACTGAATACCACCCTCAGATCAGTAAGTTTCAACTACGGCCAATAATGGATTTTGTTTTGTGTTTTTGTTTTGTGGTACTTGTACTTTTCCTGAGTATTTCCATTGGCCAGGTCAATAATGGGTCGACACATAGCTTACAGCAAAACTTTCTATACTTTAGTAAATTTTTTGGCAGAAAATTACTTTAGATACTACTACTCAGGTACTATTCGTTTGACTCACTTCACTTCTATCAAAGTAATATTTTAACACGGTATCTTTACTTTTGTATGACAACTGTGGTGACACTTTGGTGACAACTGTGACTATAGCTGTTAAATGCGGTAGAGTTAAAACTACAATAATCCTGCAATGTATGGACATGAAGGATTAAGTCACATGGTAATGAAAACACACAAATATAGTACAATTACCCTCAGAATTGTACTAATGTACAGCACTTGAATGTACTCAGTTACTTTCTACCATTTTATGTAGACACCCCTGTGGCCACTTAACTGTGGGCAGCAGACTGTTCACGTCCCTGAGCAGTACAACTTCACCTACCTGGCAGCCATTCTGGGCAGCAGATTACACCACATCCTGTCTGTGAACAAACAGACAATCCAGAGCTTCATTTGTGCGGCTGGAGACACCACCCGTTTTGCTGCGCTGCAACATAATGGAGTCTGGGCCCCAGGCAGCTTTACTTCACCCGAGGCCCTATGACTAATGTGAATGCAGGGACTGACTTCATCCATCATTCATCAAGGTGCAATGAATAATTTGAACTTTGAACTGAGGAGAACTGAATAAGGGGAATAGGAGATGAGTCAGGTATGGTTAAACTCGAAAGAACCCCCCCCCCATAATTTATATCATGCATAGTTTAGATAACAACCACAAGTCCAACATTGGAGACTTGTTCCCATGATTAAATGATTTTTGCTGAAAGTCAGCAAAATACTACAACTCTGATTCCAGAAAAGTTGGGATGCTGCGTTAAACTTAAAAAAACAAACAAACAATGATTTGCTATTTTCAAATGAAAACATTACAAAGGCATCTATTTTGAATTTGATGCCAACAACACATTCCAAACCAATTAGAAAAGGGGCAACAAATGAATTGGAAAGTGGTGAAATTATCCCCAAGCTCCACATTCCACATATAAATGCTGTCCAGGTTATGTGTCATCATAGACACTGTCTCCCACCCACGCCATGATGCACGGGTCAAACACATTCAGAGCAAGACTTATTTCACCAAGATGCACAGCAGAGCGCCACAGGAGGTCATTCCTGCCTGCGGCCATCAGACTTTTCAGATCAAGAGTGTCTGAGTCAACAGACTGGCCCCTGAATTTAGTGATCCCTGTTAAAAAATATGAATAATTAAATAATAATTAATTGGTCATTTCGAATGATTCAACTATTCAGCTGTGCATCATTGATGAGACTCTAACTGTGCAATACCTCATAACAACTTGAGTGCAATATTTCTGCTCATCTCTACACTGCCCAATGTTTCACTGGTTAAATTTTGTCTGTGCAATATCATGATCAATATTTTACTTTTGTTTGTAGCATTTATTTATACTGTTTACCACTGTCAGCTACTACATACTGCAGTATTAGTCAGTACCATCTATACTTTAGTTATAGTGTCATACAAGGCACATATCTTATGTCTGTATTTCTGTTAGCATTTCTGGTAGTAAATACAGGTATATAGTTGTCACATATTATGGTTAATTTTTTTTCTCACAATTATTCTATATTGTATTACGTTTCTATTTTATTTTTATCTATATTTATTTATTGTCTTCTCTACTTATATCTTATCAAAATCTCTCTCCAGTGTGATTTTTCTATTCTGTTTTTATTGACGTTTTACCAGCGTCCCAAGTTTTGTTCAGCTTGCATCTGAGGAACAAATGAAAATTAAATAATTGACATTGTTTAAAAACAAACAAACTGGAATATCAAAACAAACTATGACCTGAAAGTATCCAAAAAGTTATTTGAATTAAGAAAGACTCTGTTGCAGTCTACGGCAGCCGTTGTCTGTTCTGTGTTTGTTTTTGTGTTTATTTGCTTGCAGAGGTGTACTGGGAGGCTGGGCGGAGTCTGCGGTCTTGGGAGGGATTCCACACACACGCACCTGCAGCAGTTTGCCAATCACCAGCCACTTTATAGCCTGGATCCTCGCGCTGCCTGTTGCCAGATGATTTCGTGTACCACACGCGGTATATGGCTCAGTCGCAGCTTTGCTTGACTAAAGTTTCTAGTGCATATGCTTCTACCAGTGATCTCTCTAACTTCATATACTTTGCCTTCAGTGACCTCCTGTGCCGAGACCAAGCCGATACTCTACTCCAGTGTGTCAGCACCTCCGCACACATCCTCCCCACGGGTCCAGCGCTCATCCGAGCCCCGACACGCCACCCAGCTCGCCAGCTCTCCTGTGTTTGGATTCCCCGCCTTACCTCCACCTACTCTGACTCTACCTGTGTTACAAATAAACGCTCTTTTGCATCCAGCTCCAGCATCCTGTCCGCTTTTGGGTCCCACCTGAGTTTAGAGCCTAACAGAATCATCTGGCCAAGATGGACCCAGCGGATCTGGCATCCCTCGTACAGGCCCTGAACGCCCAAGGAACCCTCGTGGGACGACACGACCAGATGCTCCAACAGATCGCGGATGCTCTCCAGACTCTCTCTACAAACGTCACCCAGCTTGGGCAACAGGTCACTGCGCTTTCCACGCCCCCATCAGCTCCTCCCTTGCCCCCCGCTGCCACTGTGAGGGAGCCCCCCGCGGCTGGTTCGGATCAACCCACTTCACCCCCCACCAGAGATCCTTTCGTTCCCCCGCCCGAACATTATTCAGGTGACATAGGGTCATGCAGTAGTTTTTTGCTACAGTGCTCACATGTTTTTGATTTACAACCACGCAGTTATGCGTTAGACAAGTCCTGCGTTGCCTATACCATGAACCTCCTAAGAGGCAAAGCAGCTCAGTGGGGAACAGCATTGTGGGAGGGGGACTCCTTGATTTTGGACTGTCATGCCTCTTTTGTAGCTGAGATGAGGAGGGTGTTTGACCATCCGGTGCAGGGTTCAGCAGCAGCCAGCAGATTATTCTCATTAAAGCAGGGATCTCAGTCTGCAGCGGAAAACTCTATTGAGTTCCGCATCCTCGCCGCCGAGACAGGCTGGAATGAGCCAGTGCTCATAAGTCTTTTTAAGCATGGCCTTTCTGATGGTCTACAAGATGAGCTAGCTGCCAGGGAGGAACCAGCCACTCAAGAGCATCTTATCACCTTAGCTATTAGATTGGATAACCGCTTGAGAGAGCGACAGAGAGTGAGAACCGCCGGCAGCCGCAGATGGGTTCGCTCCACTCCCAGTCAGTCCTCGCATCCCCCGCCTGACCCTCCAAGTACCTGACCTCATGCTCACCTGGGATTCATAGAGCGCCTCCTACTGTGTCAGAGGAGCCAATGCAGCTGGGGAGGTCTCACCTGACTCCTAAGGAGCGACAACGCCGCATGTCACTCCAACTATGCATCTACTGTGGCCAGTCCGGTCACTTCCTCGCCCGATGCCCAGTGCTGCCAAAAGGTCCGGCTTGCCACTGATTGAGGGCGCACTGGTGAGCCAGACCTCTTCATGCCCCAGCCCCTCTACTCGCATAAATCTCCCTGCGTCCCTCCAGTGCCCCCATGGGCTCCTACCCTTACATGTGTTTGTGGACTCTGGCACTGATGAGTTTTATCATCTGTTTTATAGACTGTGCTCTGGTGAAATAATCTCTCATCCCAGTAGAGACTCTCGACTTCCCCAGAACTGTGAACGCCCTTGATGGGCGCAGATTGGCAGAGATCACTCATCGGACAGCACCCGTCACCCTGATTATTTCAGGTAATCACCGGGAAACCATCCGGTTTTTCGTCTGTCCCTCTCCATGTTTGCCAGTGGTACTAGGGCTCCCCTGGTTGCGGCTTCATAATCCCCACATCGATTGGACCACTGCAACGATTTCCAGCTGGAGTCCCTTTTGCCACACCCACTGTTTCCGCTCCGCTGTTTCCCCTGACAAGAGACTGCCTGAGCGGGCTTCTTCTTCGTGGGAAAGAAAGACGGCACGTTAAGGCCGTGCATTGATTACCGGGGACTGAACGAGATCACCATCAAGAACAGGTATCCATTACCACTTATTGATCCCTCTTTTGAACCATGCCCATATTTTTTCCAAGCAAGACCTATGTAACACCTATCACCTGGTCCATATAAGGAGGGGAGACGAGTGGAAGATGGCCTTCAATACACCGTTGGGACACTTCGAGTACCTGGTAATGCCTTTCGGCCTCTCCAACGCCCCAACCATTTTCCATGCCCTGATTAATGACATTCTGAGAGACATGCTAAACCATTTTGTATTTGTGTATTTAGACGTCATCCTCATATTCTCCGCAAATATGGAGACCCATGTTGAGCAGGTGAGGCTGGTGCTCCAGAGGTTGTTAGACAACAAACTGTACGTCAAACCTGAAAAGTGCGAGTTTCATGTGCCTAAGATTAATTTTCTGGGTTTTGTTATTGCTCAAGGACAACTACAGCTGGACCCCGCCAACATCCAGGCAGTCGAGAAGTGCCTACGCCTTCTAGCCGTAAGCAGCTGCAGCAGTTTCTGGCGTTCTCAAACTTTTATCGGAGGTTTATTCGGGACTTCAGCCGAGTCGCCGCCCCCCTCAACCAACTAACCTCCTCCAGTGTTCCCTTCGCCTGGACCCCTTCCGCTGATGCCGCCTTCCTGAGACTGAAGGGGCTATTCACCCGCGCCCCTGTTCTCTTACATCCAGACTCGTCTCGCCAGTTTGTGGTGGAGGTGGATGCATCAGACTCCGGCATGGGGGCCATTCTCTCCCAGCGCAGCGAGACAACTCACAAGCTGCATCCCTGTGCTTACTTCTCCCGTCGGCTCTCCTCGGCGGAACGAAACTATGACGTGGGCAACAGAGAACTTCTGGCGGTGGTTTTAGCGTTACAGGAGTGGCGGCATTGGCTGGAGGGAACCCAGGAGCCGTTTCTCATTTGGACTGATCACAAGAATTTCCAGTACGGCTCAAAGATTAAACCCCCGCCAGGCCCGCTGGTCGCTCTTCCTGAGCCGCTTTAACTACTCCCTCTCCTTCCGCCCCGGGTCCAAGAATGGGAAGCCGGACGCTCTCTCTCGCCTTTTCTCCTGTGACTCTCTCACGCCTGACCCGGAGCCCATCGTGCCTTCTCACCGGATAGCTGGTGCCGCTACTTGGGAGATT
>OMLP01044218.1:0-18065 GCA_900302685.1 Spondyliosoma cantharus
TCCGTGTTGATACCAGCGCACAAATCTCAAAAAAGAGACAAACACAAGCTCTTCTGCTCATCCTTCGGTCGGGAACACTTCCTGCTGTTGTTTTTATGACACATACCTATAACTGCGGTCGCGAGTGATCCTGTGATTATCGCAGGATCTCCTCGGCCTCGCGGCGCCAGCTGCCTACCTACCGTACTGCGCCGTGGCGACTCATAACGCAACTGGTGGGGATTGCCGAAGGATGTTGGACGGCGGAGCAAAACCGGATCGGAGCCGTAACGCAGCGGGTGATGTCTCCACATTTGCGCTTGCATGTTTGAAGTGTTGCCGGCCCCTCCCACAACAAGTTTCATAAAACAGACGACAAATTATCCTCCTTAATATCAAATGGAAACCCAAAATGCGAGCTCAGGTTTATTACCCATCTTGCAGAAATGAAACTGACCTGACACAAGTGTGCGGTAGGGGCGGGGCGGGGATGAACCGAGGTTCGGGAAGTTAGAATGAGTTTCTGAACCCAAGTCCTTCGAATCTAGGTTTTCGGTTTCGGTTCAGAACCGTTACACCCCTAATCAAGATCCATGCATTATTCCCTGAGAAATGGTGAAAAACATCTTGCAGTGTTCAAGAAAGTGAGAAAGGATTCCTGGATCAGTCTCTTTATTTGGATCTACACCAGAAGTTAATGGGGACCTATTCTGGGCCCATCCTCTTTCCAAGTTTTGTGGAAATCTATTTGGCAGTTTTTGTGTAATCGTGCTGAAAACCAAAACCAAAAAAAACATGACCTCCATGGCGGAGGTAATTCAAACTTCAGTGACTAATTTAGTATAATTTAATTTATAAGAAGTTGCTTGAAATCAAGCTTGAAATCAAATAAATGCAAATGTGTTTTTGTGGTTGATTATTTTTAACATGAATGAGGTTTTCCCTGTGAACATTCTAGAGTTGTCTTCTGTCTTCAAATAAAATGAAGGGCTGTGCAGTGTTTTGGCATCTGAAGCGCTTTTAAGCACATTCATCTGTTACTCCAACTGGACTTCTCGGGTTGAATATCATTGTCTCACCGTCCAACCAAGAAGCTCTCACTTATCAGAGTGAATCCCTGCCCTCAATATGTCTAAAGAGAAGTGCTTCTTGGATTGTCTAATAGTGCCTGAAACCCCTTCCTGATGGAGTTAATGATACTGGGATTGGAAGTTTGGGGGATTGGGAATTATACAGCACCAAGTACGGGTTTAAACTTCTCCTCAAAACCTATTTCTATGATTCATCATGTCAAGACTACAAAGACACACATAAGACACTGAACTGTTGGAGAGAGGGAGGCAGGAAGTAGTTTCTCTGGCGCATATGAGTCCTTTAAGCTGTAGAGGAGAAGAGATGGCTTTATATCTGTACTGCAGTCTCATTTACTGCAGTGTTTCTCCCAAGCGTTTCACCTAGCGCTGCGTTGACCCCTGCTGACATGTAAACATAATGGAGCAAGATTACATTTTCCCCCAGACTGGTAGAGCAAAACAGATGGGGAGTAGATACCTCTCTGATGTGCAAGTGACTCACTTATATAAATGGAGGGCAGCAGAATAGCCTGGGATAGGAAGACAACATTGCCACGAGCTCTCTTGTACTTTTCCCTGTTCAGGATATCATGGACCATCATCACAACCCAGTGCTCCATATGCTGCCACAGTGTCCCCTGCTGGCAGACAAGCTCCTCAACACATTTTCAACTGGAGGCTCTTTATGATGACACATGCCACCCTGAAGATCAACAGCACGTGTGTCTTCTTTCCATCGCTAACATGCCTCCTCCATACCCCATTCTTTACTCCTCCTTCGTCAGCAGCCTCCCCCTCCTCCATCAGGACCAACATCATTTCCATACAAATTACCGTCGCCGTGGCAACTGGCCAAAAGAGGTCATTACCCAGGTGATGTCGGTGACAGACAATGAAAGGCTGACGGCGGGCCAAATGCTCTTCATCAGAGGACAAGTGGATTTCACAGAGAACACTGTGCATGTTTTGTTACACATGCACAAAGTGTCAGTCAGCTGCTCTGTCAGCCAGTGGCAAATAATCTGCTTTAGACTCCCTGTTATTGTTCACGCTCAACAGGCATCCTTCACTTATCGTCCTGTACTTGTATTTGGACTCTCGCCCTCATTACACTTTCATCCTGTGGTCACCTTGCCAATACAGACTGACACCTCTATTACTGCTGTATCCACACAGAGCTCCCATATACTCATAGTACTATAAAATATGACACAGCTTGGTCAGGTGGCATGGAAGGCTCACTTTACCTACAGGGGTTGTCTTCCAGGTGCAGTGTATATTGTACAGATACAGAGCGAGCAGAGGCTATCATTTATCATGTGTCATAGAGTAGTGGCTCGAAACGCTCACAACGTCACCGTGTTCATAGGCAGAAGGAAGGTTCTGAACTGAATTACTGTGAGCTAGTTTTTACAATGTTGATAAAATCTTTGAATTGCTCATATTTCCAAATGATTTAAAGATAATTGTACTTATTTCTGGCAGTGCTTTCCCTATTTCAGAAATGTCCTAAATACGAGTGTTAGTATAGTGAAAACAAGACAGATTAAAGGCTTTTACACAGACAAAGACATATTCAAAATACTCACTTGGGTATATGGCACAACAAAACTATTTGCATTGGCAGCAAAGCAAATTTGCTATGATATACTACAACATGTGGATTTGCGACACAGATAGATTTTCACATTAAAGGTGCAATATGTAAGAATTTGCCACCACTTGAATATGTGCTAAAAACAAAATGGAGAGCAGAATATCGCCTCAGTAACTGTTAACTGCCGCAAAGTGTAGCTGCTGTTTTAGTAGTTAGCTCTGTTAGCCACGCAGCTACTGGTCTGGACTGGGCATTCGGCGTGGTATTACGACAATTATTATTATTATAAGGACAAGCTGGGGCTAGCTAGTTTGCATGCTAACTGGCAATTGCTCAGTCCGTTGGGACTTGGCTTGGGACTTGAAGGTCGCCGGTTCATGTCCCACTCGGACCAAAAAAGTATGATGTGGACTTCCAATCCTGGGCATTGCCGGAGTGCTCTTGAGCAAGCCACTGACCCCTTACACTGCTCTTTGGGCGCCGTAGCATGTGTGGTAGCCCCTTCGTTCATGTCCTCTACACTGCGTGTGTGTGTGCGCCTGTGCGTGTAATGTGAGTGGAAAAAAGAATTTCCCACTTTGGGATTATAAATAGTATATAAGATTAAAAAAATAATAAAAAATAATCTCTAGATGTCTCTTCCGTGCAAGACATAGATATCTTTGATAAGACGTCCAGACTCACTTCCCCATATTCAGTTGATACTTTTTAGGTTTAAATTTCTTACATATCGCACCTTTGTAATGCTCCTTTTAAAATGAGACGTTCCTCAAACCCAGCACGACAGAAAAACAGCGCCCGCTTGCAGAGCTTCAAAAGGGCCACAGTAGTGCCGCACGGATTGATCGCTGATGAAGAGAGAGTTGGAAAGCACAAACTGGTATCGGTATCAATACTGTGGAAAATGAGTATTGAAACAGAGAAATATTACAAGTAGCTGATCAAGGCAGCGGTAGACCAGCAACACTCATGTTCTGCAAGGTAAAGTGACCGTTTTGGTGGATTTGTAGAGAGCAGAAATGGATTAAACTGCTTCAATTCCTCGTCAGTAAATCTCACATACATCAGTCTATCTGTGCAGGGAGCAAAGGTTACTCATCCCAAATCACCTTTGTCATATTGTCTTAATACTTTTGTGCCCTTTGTTGTATAATACAACATGATGACAAACATAAACAATCAACAGGTCTACCATTGTCATGATGCCAAAATAAGATGACAGCGAGAAAAATCAACCTTGCCTTGAAAATACAATTATGTCACTTTTTCACCATGTAATATTTTTCTTTCTATTTGAATGTACTTAAATATTGTGTTAATCGCATACACAAAACCATGAGTGCAAAATCATTACTCCTTTTTATGTAATTTTATCTTTAACAATGGGAAACATTTTATTGTTCCAGCTTGTGGAATTATATAACAATAATAATAATAATAGTGTATTAATACTAATAATATAATGCTTTTAGTGAAGTGACATGAGCATATATACACAAGTAATATCTGTAGTTTATGGTTAATCCATTAATCATGTCAATTTTTAACAGTCCTAAACCCAAAGATACTCAGTTTATGATATAAAACAGAGCAAAGAGTCTAATCGTCACATCAGAGAAGTAGCAACAAAGAATTTTTGATATGTGCTTGATAAATAACTTCACTCAGCCTTAATAATTGGGGCGCACACTAACAGCTAACAGGGCATCGGGATGAATTACCTTAATGATTTACTGGTTCTTAAAATACTCGCTGATAATGCTCAGTTGACCGGTGGATTAATTGACAAATCATTTAAGCATAACCTCAAACATATGGCTCATAAATAATAGATGAATAGAATCCTCTTGGAAATGGAGTAAGCAAGGTACAACGTTTAACCCTTTGTGCCTCTATGTGCAATCAGGACCTGGACTCTGTGTGGCACTCCTGAGTACCTGGCTCCTGAAGTCATCCAAAGCAAAGGTCACGGCCGAGCGGTGGACTGGTGGGCTCTAGGCATCCTCGTCTTTGAGATGCTGGCTGGGTAAGTGCTGAAGTCTCCAGTATATACCACACTCCATACATTTTAAACACCAGGGGGCACTCTCCTCCGTCAGAGCAACTGAGGTTAAGCAGTGCTGAAGATCACCTCTCTTCTAGAGTAACCAGATTACAGGCTATTTTAAGTAAAGCCATTTTATCTTGAATTATGTGGTGTTTTGGAGAGAGAGGTTGTTGGAGTCTCTGAGAGATCAGAGGAATGTCTGCAGAAAGAATTTCTCATGTTCTGACTTCACACACACAAACACAAAATATACACACACAGGTGAAAATCTCCCTCCGTGAAGCCCAGACAATGAACGCTTTGAGCAAGTCTTCACGTGACTGGAATAAATCTCATGATCATCTCTCAAAACAATGCAAAATGACACAATAACATGAACACCTGTACACTAGTGATGCAATCCAACCTAACAGCCCTGCAAGTGAACGTGAGTTAGAGTACAGAGCAGTGGAGGAGCCTGTGGACATGCAACAAAGGAATTATTCAATTAATCATACTGCTGTTATTGTCTCAGTGTGGGAAATCTATTCTTTGTGTGCTTATTGGATACTGCCAAGCTGCGACAAATTAATCTGTGAATGGGAATCATTGTTGTAGATGAAGAACAATGACGCTGATCCCCTTTAGAAAGCACTCTGCTTCATTCTAATGTTCTGAGTCGGTCGCAATGAATAATAATGTCTGTGCCTTATTGGCATTGTGAGAGAGCAGGTCTGCAGGTGAGACTGACTTTAACATTGACTAGGACAAGGGACACACCAAGTGATATTCTATGATTGAGATGTTAATGGATTTAACCAAATACCATGGCCCAGCCTGAACTCCTTGGTCATTTTGGCAACATGTAAGAACTTTCATTTGTATATTTGATTCTTTTCAAGTATTCTGTTTCCTCTCCAAAATTGCTTGCCCATAATGCAGTATGTAGAGCACTAAACTTATCCTATGACACCCTCCTTAAAAGGCCAGTTCACCCAATATAGATAATAGAATAACTTCTTCAAGTACAGGACACCCTGTAGTGGTATCTTTATCTGTAGATAGTGATGGAATTAACCAAGTACATTTACCTAAGTACTGTACAATTAGTACAATTTTGATGTACTGTACTTGGTTAATTCCATTATCTGCTATATTATCCTTATCTTTCTTCCAATCAACTACATTTTGGAGGCAACATTGTACCTTTTGCCTGATACTTATTTGATCGCTTTAGTTACTAGATTACATGCTGCATCAAAGCTGAAGTAGCACATTTTTAAATGAATTTCTTTCATCAGCATTGGATTAAAAATTGGTTGTGATAGTCAGTCAGGCAGATGATAGGTAAATCCATCATAGACAGTTTAAATGTAAATATATATTATTTGACTGATTGTACTTTTGAACGTAAAGGTGTTATTGATAACATTCAGCTGCTAAATATGGCTTTGCACCTCCCCACTTCCATTGAATTCATGTTACAGTACTGCTGTTGTTCGAATCATCTCTCAAGTAGTTGCCAATTTGTGCACTCGCTAATGTTGCAGACATTGCTAATGCTAGCTAGCAAAAGTTAAATTGCTCACGAAATTGGCAACTACCAAGGCATTTGATTTGTGACAAAGCACATAAAGTCCTGTGAAAAAATTAGGACACCCCATTAAATATTCAGTTCCTTATTAAGAAATGTTGACATATCAATGTCTAATCTTGTTTTTATTTATCTCTTGAAAAGAAAGTGATGCGACAATTGCAAGTAAGTGCAACAAAAATGAACCTTCTTTGAAAAAGAAAATGTGTTTAAAATCTGGCTCTTCGTTTTCCATAATGGTAAATGTATAACTGCTGAACAGTTGTATCAATATGTATAGAAACATGCAGTATATATTTGTATTAAACAAAAGATATCAACAAAAATGCATATTCTGACATTCTTTTAGCATCTTGCGGGTGAACTTGCTTGGACGGCCAGACCTGGGCACGTTGGCAGTTGTTTTGAATGTCCTCCACTCCTCAACTATTTTCTGGACAGTGGAATGGCTGATTTCAAATTATTTTGAAGTTGTTTTAAATCCCTTACCATCTCATAAGCTTCTGCAATCTTCTTTCTGAAGGCCTCAGACAGCTCTTTTGATCTCACCATGGCATTCACTCTCACTTCAACAGTCAGGAACACACCAAACTGAATGTCTGAGGTTTAAATAGGGAAAGCCTCCTTTAAAATGCTGATCAATGATGATCTAATCATGTGCACCTGATGTGATACACCTGTGTGTGATTTTAGTTATTTTATGTGGGAATAAATGTGGGGATGTCCTAATTTATTCCTTACCAGAAATTGAATTTTTTTTAAATTACATTTTACAGAAAGTATTTTCTTCAGTTTTATTTGTTTTGTTATATTACTTGACTCTCTCAATATTGTTAATGTCCAAATATGTTTTTAAAAAAAACACACAGACATTTCATTTCATAGGGTGTCCTCATTTTTTCACATGACTGCATACCACGTGATTCCAACGGTGTTACACTACCTGCTGAAAAACCTTGTTAGAACCTAAAACCAACCGTCAGAATTCTTACACAGAGATGAACAAACAATTGCTTTGGACCCGGCACATATTTTAAAATTATTGATTCACAATCAGGATAATGTTTTTCAGGAAAAGCATTAACTTTCATATTACACAAAATCGTTTTGATAGATCTGTTGTTTATCTAGAATATTGAATAGTCCTGAAGGACAACCCCATTGAGCCACTACTTTGTGCAGATTGTATTTTTAAGCACTACAACAAATTCTAAACAGGTTGTATTGTTGTGGGTGCAGAAACCGCAGAGACAATTATAAATAAAACTAAAAATGCGATTTGTTTATTTGATAAATAGTTATGGATGGTTATTTTGATTTTAATTTGATTAGATGTCCCTTTAGTTTATATAAGGATATTCCTGTAGAAAACCAGTGATTGCCCACTGTTTTAACTAATGTGGGGCACTTTCTCTAGTCCCACTGAAATGTCACCTGTGTGAGCCCGGCTTACCGTCACTCCTAAATCGATGTGCTTCATATCTGTGTAGGTGAAACTAGATGGCTTTGAATTTGTGTCAGGAATGTGACCTTCTCCTAGCATTCATCAGTGCAGGCTTTGAAGTATTGCAGTCCTGGCAGGGACTGCATGCTGCTGTGCTGCCCTTAGCACATCAGCAGACATGTCCAGGGAGGGTGACCATTATAAAAAAACCCAGACAAAGAGCTCTCTTCATCTTGCTATATTGTGTAGCTGTTCGTCAGGGGTCCTGATCCAAGAATGTAGTGGCTGCTTCTGAAAAAGTCAGCAGTGGTAGATCATCCTCCTCTCGGTTGAAGCACAAGTTGAAAAAACATTGAGTGATGGGTCAGGGCCTCCAAGGGAGGAAGCCAAGTGAGAGTGGGAAAAAGAGACTCGGTCTTCCTCCATAATCCTGCCTTCAGGGCCAGATTTCTGGTCTTAATGGAAAACAATCACCATGTGTGTATATGGAGTTGTACATGTGGCTGTGTGTTTGATGTGTAACTCCTCTCACCCTGAAAATCTGCCTGCTGTATTTTGTCTTTACCCCCAAGACAAAGACCTGCTTCTGTTTGTAGGAAAGCCATGACAACTTGCTTGGTTCACTCAGTTCCAGTGGCATGAGTGTTTGGCTCAGCGTTGCCTTCATGCTAAATTTGGAAATCAGTTGCATCAAGAAGTGTTTAATACCACTTTGGAATTCTAATTAGATTGTGTCTATTATCCTGCCCCATTATCTGGATTGGTTACATAAAAATGAAATTGACCCTTTTCCCATTTCTTACCTCTCCTTGGCTACCTGGACATTCCTCACCCAGCTCATTTCAGTGGAGTGTCAGCCTGGTGAAACACTTTGTGGGTGGCAGTCTGGTGTGATAAGACAAAGTCAAAGTGTCTGCAGTAGTTCTGACTGATAACACACTATCTGATACTGGGACTCCTTCCTCTAACATCTTTGATACCTTTTCAAAAGTCACACTAAAGATCATTTTACTCATGTTACAAAAGTGTTGTGAGGAATAGATGATGCCCTGATAATTTTGTTTTCTACGAGTTTTATAACTTCCACGTAAAATATGTATTTTTTTTCCTCAGTTTGTCTCTAAAGGAAAGTTCATAGTTCACAGAAAGTTCTACATGTTTAAACTGGTCCTCCCTGAGCCTGCCAACTCCCAGAATGAGGAAAACAAGTGATTCCTGCATGGTCTCTGCAGCCCACCCACTTGTAAAACGGCGCTCCTACAGGCTGTTCAGATTCAGCTCCTGTTACGTAACCAAAGGAGTCATTTTCATAGGTCGACCTCCTCTGCGCGGTGATAGGAGATATCTGAGAGGGGGGCGTTCATCCCCGAGGTGAAGTTTGGTGTGTCCAGCAGTGAGATAGCAGTGTTTAGCAATGTCGTCGCTCAGAGTTAGACACGCAAATTGCTCTGTTGTTGGTTGTAAAAATCAACATACGTGCCTATATTCTGTCCCAGCTACAGAAGAACAGAAGAGACGGTGGTTGCCTTTCATTTTTTAAGGACAACGTGCCGGCTACGGTTCGTTTAAGTTTGTGTGAGTGTGCTAACCACTTCACATCGGACTGCTTCAGTAACGAGGTTCAGTACAAAGCTGGCTTTGCTTCAACACTGACCCTCGTAAAAGGATCAGTCCCAACCATACTGGACCCAGCAACTGCACCTGAGCCACAGGTAAGTGTCACCACGGTTTGATAGTATTTACAGTTGGCTACGAGTATGGTGAAGTCAGCTGGAAACTGACTCTCTCCAGCTCATTAGCATTTAAAGGTGCAGGCACAGAAACAGCTGCTCTCAGGAGAGCTCAGCAGAGCTCATTTGAGCCACTTTTAGACAGCTGAAATTCAGGACCATGGATGGGTTTGGGGCAATGCATATCGAATACAGTGTTGTTGGACCTTAGACAGCTGTGTGAAATTGATGAAAAACAGTATAATGGTGCGCCAGACTGATGAACATAGACGGTAATTCAACCCGGCTGATAGCCGTTTAAAAAGAATAGGTGAATGTTTGAGTCCCATGTTCTTTGTAATACATATTCCGAGTGGTTAATAGTGTTATACATAATACAAGTTTATGAAGCGTTTTCAGATATATTCCTAAATTTAGACGTGTGGTACACTCACCCAGTGGCCTGCCCAGGGCGAATATGGCCGCACTGCCATTTTGCCTTATTTACATCCCAGAGATAACTCATCACATATCTCTACCCGGGAACTGGTCCTGCTACAACCAGTAGGCAATATGTTTTCATATTATTTTTAAGTTCCTTTGTTCGTTTCCCCTTGACAGATGTTCTGGACATACAGACAATAAAAGAAAAACAAATACACGATATCCTGCTGTCAGTGACTAAATTTAAATAAAAATTCTGGGTAAAAAACACATATTACAGAGCAAAATATGGTCTTTTTTAACTGTGTTAGTCATAAAATAAATGGGATAAATAATCCCATCAAGAGGAAAAAACTCTTTAGTCAGTTTAAGAATCTAAGATGCTCTATCGCTCTGTTCCAAGAAACACACTTAACAGACAAAGAACATTTAAAACTGAAGCGTGACTGGGTTAATCTGTAAAACTGTTTTTTAAATGAATCAGTGTGTATTACCACAATGAAGAGCTGATCCAAGATCATGAAGGCCAAAATGTAAATAGAATGTAAAAGTGACCATATTGAATTCATATGTTCAGAAATGAAGCAATTTTCCTCCATTTTTTAAGAAACTTGCTTTTCTTCTGGTCGATCAAAGGAAAAGAGATAATCGTGGCAGATTTTACTTGCATATTAGATAGGAACTTGGACAGACTGCCTATAGATAATGGACCCAAAACCAAAAAAAGTGTGACACCTAAGGGGATGATGAAGGAATTAGGATTAGTAGTTGTTTGCTGTTCTCATCACCCCAGAGAAAGAGCATTTACATTCATGACTCAGATTCATGGGAGCTATTCTAGGATAAACCTTTTCGGATTAAAAAAAAAATATCTATACAGAGTCGAGGACAGTAAAGTAGAGCCTATCACAACCTCAGATCAGATGAACACTTAAATTATTGGAGACTTAATGACTCATTATTGACGGACCCCTGATGAGAGGGACGATAAGAACCATATCTTTCAGAATAAAGAGACAAAGGTTAAAGGAACTACCAAACCTTGAGTCAGAAATTAATAAACTACAACAAGTACATAAATAAACAAGCGAAGAGAAATACTCAAATTACTTCAAGAAGCCAAACAAGTTTATCAAATTTATCAATGGCCACCAAGGTACCAGTAATATTAGGAAGGCACTAAATTTACAGTCATTAGCCAAATCTATGTGACTCAGCTTAAACGCTGAGAAAGCATTTGATAGGGTGGATTGGGTGGATTTACAGAAGGTACTGATGAGCATGGGTTTCGGGGATAAGTTTGTTAAATTGAATACATTATTTTATCAAGACCCTAAGTCCAGAGTCAGGGTAAATTGATACTGCTCAAAATCCTTTAAGGTAAAATTTGGGACAAGACAGGGAGATGCACTGTCTCCAGTTCTATTTGCACTTAGTATTGAAACTCTGGCAGCAGCCATCAGACAGAATCCACAGATTCATGTTATAATGGACCAATGAAGGACACAACATAAGATAGCACTATTCACGGACCATATACTACTACTTTTACTAAATCCCTTGTCCTCAATCCCTGTACTTATTAGATGTCTGCACACATTTGGCCCAATCTCAGGCTACAAAGTAATGAGAGTAAATCCGAAGCAATGATGTTATCTGGAACCTCGCCCTCACAACTGAATGATGTACTGACTTTTCGACACTCTCAGCAAGGTTTTAGATATCTGGGAATCACACTCACACACAGTTATTTAAACTGAACTATTACAAGTTATTAAAACAGATAAAAGAAGATTTAACAAGATGGGAGGTTCTTTCACTTTCTTTGTTTGGCAGAATAGAAGCTTTATTGGAGGAGTTAGTGGGGATGACATTCTGCAAAGCACAGGGTGGATTGACACCCTTGGCCACTGTGACAAGGACACAACCTCTGTATATCAATCAATCAATCAATCAATCACGATTGATGGATGGAGAACTCAATGTATTCACAGGACATAAAGGTACATTTCAATGTGTTTATGGGTATAACGTTACATCTGAATGTGTTTATGGGGCATACAAATGCCCCAATCTATTTCTATAGTGCTTTTCCAGTCTACTGACCGCTCAAAGTCGCTTTACAACAATTGTCAGATTCAGTATCTTGCTCAAGGACACTTCATCATGCAGCTAAGAGGAGCCGGGATTCGAACCAGCGATCTTCCGATTACTAGAAGACTCGGCCTACCACCTGAGCTACAGCCGCCTGTCCCATTGTAAATCATAATCATGAGACAAACAGCTATAATCTTGAGATAAAATTATTAGATAAACAGTTGTAGAAATGTGATTAAAATAACATTGAACTTATTATTTTATTTAAAAAAAATAACTAACAGAGACGCGAGCGTAACTTTACTCTGGCAAACCTGTGGATAAAATGTCTGCAGTGTGGAAATAACTTGAAGTAGAAAGCGAAAGCAGTCCAACGCCGACATGTAACATCTGCAATACGACCGTTTAGCGAGGGGGAAACAAAAGAGATGCATTTAATAGTGCTCATTTGATATGATAAAATATTACAGAGATAACCAGCTCATCTCCGTGGTAGAGGATCAGGGTTTTCTTCATCATCTGGAGTTTTTGAATCCCCGGTATGCCCTACCATCTCTGCATTACATTACACTGATTCTACTTTTGAGTTACAATGTGCCGGTATGCGCACTAGTTTTGTGGGTCTCATACAGCAGAGCATGTAAAACAGGTAATCGAGGAGATGCTGAACGCTGTGAAATAGACAAGCAACGCGTCCACGTCATTTTACGTGACGTTAGGAATATGAAAAACTACTTAAACAAATAGCCCTACACCCCTGGCAATGTTACTTGTGTAATTCCTCTCCTTTCTCTGTTTCTGTCCTTCTGGTGCCAGCTGAAACCTCCCATCAGGGTCCGCTTTCCAAACTCCTTGCATTTCAATATCTGTGATGTCCTCATAATCATATCGAAACAAAACGTACGTCCTTGGATACAAGCCACGCTTGAGTGTGGACACCGACACCTGTCTTCCAGCAGCTCTTAATTCATGGTGGACTTGCTTTTTCTTTCAGTTTACATTTTCTTCCTGATCGCGGCAGTAAGTATTGTTTGCCATGCAAACAATGGCATGCAAACAATGCCATGCAAACAATACTTACCATTGTTTCGACAGTTTATCTTGGGACCTGTAACTGCTTTCAAATGGCTTCAAGTGACTTTCCCGACTTGTTCAAATCAATAATGTCTTCTTTAAGATCATGTTGGGCTCCTTCATATTTAAAAGCTTTTTTGTTTTTATTTTTATGGTTATGGCTTACAGCTCATGAAAATCACAATTCAAAATATTAGAATATCACATAAGGTGGCCCAGGTTGCTATTATAGTGGCATTCAGCTCATCTGTATTGTTGGGTCTGGTGTGTCTCATCTTCCTCTTGACAATACCCCATAGATTCAGTTCTTAGGTCAGGTGAGTTGGCTAGCCAATCAAGTACAGTAATACCATGGTCAACAAACCAGTTGCTAATCCTGCTGGATTTCCTGGCAGCCTTTCCAGGGTGACCCTGCCTCTCACCCAGTGTCAGTGGGAATTAGCTCCAGGCCCTTTGCCAACCTCTAAAAATGATAAGCTGCTGGAAATAAATGGAACTGGATCTAAATGCATGGACAGTAGGAAAATCACAACTCTAAATAATACAATGAATGATGGCTGAATTTCATGCTTCATTTTCAGGGTCTTGGTATTTTCTCATGTTGGCTCAATCTCATGGCATCCTGGGTCTAATGAATACAACAAAGCCAATGGTAAACCATTGCTCTTTCTCAAGTCAAAATGTCTTTGGGGATGAAGGTAAATTATTTTGTGTTTCTGACAGCAATTGCATGGGAGATGTGGATTTTTCCAAACAGTGTGCCTGTCATTCATATTATAATGCCTCGACCTCACTACTTTTGGCCACAGAAATAGTACTGGCAATATACTGTGGAGATGACATCTAGTGTCACGTAAAGCCCAAAACCATCTGTTGAGAAACAGTTAAAAGAGAAACAGCCCCTATGATATAGCCAGGGAGGAAAAGTCCCATGTCCCAGACAAGGCTGACATGCGGTGACAAAAACGGTTTCTTAAAAAAAATAAAAATAAAATGCTATGATAGATGCCGTTACAGTTGCACCTTTAGCGTTTCCCATGAGAAGCGGCTGGGTTGTGTGAAGGCATTCAGTATTGGGGAACCGGTCTTTACGCAACCTTGACATGTGGTGGGATTCCCCCCGGCTTATTGCTGGGACATCTGCCGGAAGGAGGCCAGCCACAGTGGGGATGTCAGGCTCTGTGCAGCAGCAGCATGAAGCCACAGGGTAGGCCTCCACTCAACCGCTGGCCAGGGTCTCAGAAAAAGAATAAAAATTGAGCGCTAAAGAAAGCTTCAGACCTGAAAAATACACTTTTTGGGTTATTTTGACTGAATTTCTTTTTTTATTTGAAAGTGCTGATATTCATTGCATATATACAAAAATATGAAATATGTTACATTACTCCATCATTTATATATATTTTTTAATAAATTAACTTTTCACTGGCTATAATAACACAATCAGTTGCTTGATTTCATCAGTAGCTATTTGTACTTTGTCTACTTCAATGTTTTCAATCTGTCTAAATTGCTATAGATCCTGTTTTTCATTGGGGTTTTTGAACACTGCAAGTTATAGCTTGAAATCTCGTGGTTTGTTGCATACTAGATTTCTTTTTTTTAATTAAGGTCCCATTAGCACCTACATAAGCATTGGCTATTCGTCCTGGGGTCCACCCCACATACAGTCATGCACATCTGCTCATCTTATCAAAGAAACATCAAAGTTCATACGGAAGAGAAAAAACATTGCCATCCTTTCAGGATATAAAATATAATGAATCAACCACAATTGCTCAAAAAAAGAAAAAAAAAAAAACATGGCAAACTCAACTTTTGGATTGAGACAAATAAATAAAATAAATCATAAATGTAACTCTGTGTTTGTCCATCTTAAAGTTATATATATATCCATCATATGCCTTCACATATTCGATTAATAAAAAAGATCTTCAATTATATTTCACAGTCAAGAGCAATTTCTAATTTTACCAAAATTAATGCACTTACACACTTTAACATTTACAAACCTTCAATTACAGTTCCCCAAATATTTGAATATACTGTTTTGAAACAATGTTTTTAACTGATCTCTACAGGGCTATGGTCAAGTGGAATTTCTTTACAATTACCATACCATTCATCACTGTTTTCTGTATCATACTTGTATTTGCTTTCAATAGTATACAGGTGGCTATGGCTCAGGTGGTAGAGTGTTTTCCATTCAATTTACATATTCCTGAGAGAATAACCTTTAGTACCAGTACATTTATGACTGAATGTATCAAAACAAAGGTGGGTTTGATTTACAGTAAGCCAACTCAGACTGTCATGCATGCCTACTACTACTATTATTATTTCTGTAAGAGCACTATAAAACTACTTGTATCTTTTTTCTTCTTATCTCTTTCATTGAGGCACTGAACCAAATCACAATACAGTTGTGTGTCTGGACAAAATATTACAGTGAGATCCTTAGCTCAATATTATTTCATAATGTCAAATTTCTCTGAACTGATTCCTGACATGATTAACTAGTAGCACAGAAAACAATAGCACAAAAGCAAGTCTGGGATAATGCCACCTGGAACCTGGTTTGGGTGGATTACTGAAGTGATTACTGATTAAATAAATTATAACTGCGCATTTGAAAAGTTATAGACACCAACTGTCAACTGTTTCATTTTCACAACGTACCTGAATTCCCCATTAACTGTTAACCTGAAGCATTTATTATGTTGGATATGGTATTATTGTACCATTGACCATCAATTTCATCAAAACATAGGGGTAGACATCAACCTTTTTCTGTGTTATCATGTGTGGTTCAGGAGAGATGATGCAAAATACATAATTCAGGTATGATGGAGAGTAGAAGTTTCATGCTTTGATGAAAAAACCTGGACTACATGGATAAGTCAAGTTTTTCTTTTATGTTTACTTGAATTGAAGTCACAAATTAGTTCAGAGTTTGAAATAATTAATAATATATGTGAATTAAGCTAAGGAAATAAAATTAATATTTTGTCCAAAACTGGCAAAAGTTCTGCATTTTGGGTGAGTTGGCATGGAATGACCCATATGTATGCATATACAGTATGGACTCTTGACATAAGGGTTAGGGTTGGGCCTGATTTCACAGAAATTGGGACTCTCTGTAAAACATGTAAAACAGAATGTGATCATTTGCTAATCCATTTTGATATGTAATCAACTGAAAACAGAATCAATACAATTTATCTAATGTTTTTCCTCTAACCTCATTGACATTTCACAGGAAATCAGGTTCATTGGCAACAGGTGATAGTATTATGATTGGGTTTGAAAGGGGCATCTCTGAAAGGCTCAATCGTTTGCAAGCAATGATGGGGCAAGGTTCACTACTTTGTCAAACACGTGATTGCATAAAGATTATTACTGCATGGGCTCAGGAGCACTTCTTAAGACCATTTTTGGTAAAAACAGTTTGTTGCCAAATGACTGAATTTACATTGTATGCAGCATGCCGACCTTTTTGGAATCATGGTTGTTCAGGCACACATACATAGTATACAGTGTATACACTATATACATAGTATATACACTGTATTACTATATGTTAACTATATATATATATATACACACATTGAAATAAAGAAACATACACACTGAAACATTAAACCATCACTTTATACCAACAGAATAAACAAACTAAAACAAGCTTTGATACATTAATCTGAACTCAAGGCAAATTTAGCTTTTCCCAAAGCCTTAGTCTTTGTACTTTGAAACAGCCAAAAGTTCTGGAAAAGATAGTAAATGAACTCTAGATTTAGTATTATTTATTCATTGATGTTTTTCTAATATCAAATATGAACCCCCACTGACCATCCCATACTCACTGACTGATGGAATATCAAACCAATATTTTTGTTTTCAGTTGAATGACAACTGTTGACAGAGATCTCTGAATTATCCATAATGATGGGGATAATTCCTGAAAGAGAATTTACCTCAGAGGTTTTTCTATAATGTGGTTGTGAGCACTTAAGGGCATTTTTAACTGTTGATTAAGGAATTGCATACATAACATCATCATTCTGGCAGCATTATGACTGTGGTTTACTATATTATCACTCATTATCTTTTAATACAGTAGTTTCCACTTACAGGATGAGTTACTGGTGTTAACAAATACATTAATAAACAATAAGGTCTGCTTACAATTACATTATAGTGTGTTATAAACCATTTATTAAATCTTTATATACTGCTAAAGGGAACCTAAATTCAAATGTACTGAATATTTGGTTAAAAGTCCCTTGGCCATTTTCACTTTGATAAGGTGCTTTTGATAGCCATCCATAGGCTTCTGGTTGTCCTCTGGCTGAATTTTAATCACTCATTTGCTGGTTTCCTGGCACTTACTTGTTTCTTCAGCACATGTTCTCCGTGAGGTTCAAGTGAAGACTTTGGGAAGGACATTACAAAACTTTAATTCTAGCCTGATTTAGTCATTCCTTTTACCACTTTTGATGTGTGTTTGAGATCATTGTCCTGTTGGAACAACCAACTGCAACCAAGAGCCAATCTTCTGGCTGATGATTTAAGGTTTTCCTGAAGAATTGGGAGAAAATCCTCCTTCATTATTGCATTTACTTTCTTAGAGCAGCAGATCCACTGGCAGCAAAACAGCCCCACAGCATAATACTACCAGCACCATGCTTGACAGTAGGTGTGGTGTTCCTGGGGTTAAAGGCCTCACCCTCTCTCCTCCAAATATATTACTGCTCATTGTGGTCAAACGACTACATTTTTGTTTAATTTGACCACAGAGTTTTCCTCCTGAAGTTTTTTCTTTATCCATGTGATCAGCAGCAAACTTCAGTTAAGCTTTAAGGAGCCGCGTCTGGATCAAGAGCTTCTTTCTTTCTCAGCTCATGTTGGTGTAAAACACACTTGACTGTGGACACTGTCACCTGTCTTCCAGCAGCTTCTAATTCATTGCAGACTTGCTTTTTGGTGGTTTTTGGTTGACTCTTGACCCTCCTGACCAGTTTTCTCTCA
>OMLP01044220.1:0-16707 GCA_900302685.1 Spondyliosoma cantharus
CCGTGTCAAACGCAGCACTGAGATCCAGTAATGCTAAGACTGAAATTTTTCCACTGTCTGTGTTTAAATGAATGTCATTGAGGACCTTGACAAGAGCCGTCTCAGTGCTGTGATGTGGTCGAAATCCTGATTGGAAGACATCAAAACAGCCATTTATTATTAAGTAATTGTTCAGCTGCTGAAAAACAGCCTTTTCAATTATTTTACTTAAAATTGGGAGGTTTGATATGGGCCTATAGTTATTCATTACTGATGTGTCTAGATTTCTGTTCTTCAGGAGTGGTTTAATGACTGCAGTCTTCATGGCTTGGGGGAAGACACCTGAGAGAAGAAACATGTTGACAATCTGTAGCAGATCTGGAGTCATGCAGTAAGAAACTTTTTTGAAGAACCCTGCTGGTAAAATATCAAGGCAGCAGGAGGAAGATTTCAAATGCTGTATAATGTCTTGCAGGTTTTTGTCATTGATTGGATCAAATTGTGTCATGGTATTAGAGTTGGCTTTAGATGGACAAAACGACAACACACCTCCTGTACCTGATACAGTGGCACTGACCGCTTGTCTAATTTTCTGAATTTTGGCAGTGAAGAATGATGCATGGAAGAGAAAGCCTCAATGAATATGTCACCAGTGTTTTCAGTGATGTATCGCTTTGAGACAACCTCAGTTTGAACATTTGTGTACACAGATATATCACTCTCAAAGAAAACACAGTAATGGTCAGAGAGAGCAACATCAGATACCAGAACCTTAGAAATGTTAAGACCCTTGGAGATAACTAAGTCAAGGACGTGGCCCTTGTTGTGTGTGGGCTGTGTCACATGCTGAGTGTGTCCAAAGTTATCAAGGACACAGCACAGTTCTTTAGTCCATCTGTCCTGTCGACATGGATGTTAAAGTCACCAACAATTAACACACAATCAAAGTCAGTGCAGATAAGAGACAGTAACTCAGCAAAGTCATCAAAGAAATGTGTACAGTATTTAGGTGGCCTGTAGATGTTTAGAAATATAGCTCGAGAAGATGAGTTTACCTGAAGAGCCACATATTCAAAAGAAGTAAAACTTCCATAAAACATCTGCTGGCATTTGAGTAGCTCATTAAACAGTCCTGACTTTGACCAAATAAAAATTACAAGATTGCGATGAAAAACATGAATTGTCAATAAAAGCAGCATTTGCCCTGTTAGTTGTCCACGTAGGCCAATTATCCAATAGGACTATGTTGCGACACTATAAATGACAGCCCGTTCAAGTAACCCAAATCTCTTCCGATAATGACAACAACGGAAACAATGGAAAGAACAAAGAAAAGGACAAGAGAGAATTGGTCACAGGACCAGTTGCTGCTCCTGGCCCAGTTGCTGCTTGAAAGAAGACACATGATCAAGGGTAAATTTGGCTCCGGGGTAACGAGCAAAGCAAAGCGTGATGCATGGGAAATCATCAGCTTTAACATCAACGCTGCATTCCCAGCAGTATCGCCCGTTCAAGTAACCCAGCCGACGACTGCGAGAAATGGTGGTATTTTCCGCATTCTCATTCGAGGGCTGAGATTGCAGCCGACAAACGAGCCATCGAGAAAACAGGTGGGAATTAACATTGCTAATTTTTACAATGCAATTTACAAAAGCCAAATACAGAATAATCTTTATGTTCACAGTCTTGGTAGACTGTTTTATCCAAAGTGCTATATTGATATGAAGATGTTTAAATGTAAGGTAGCCGATGTTTTACATATCATTGAAATATTATATGCACAGGAGCAGGTTCAACACCAAAGCCTGTGTCCCCAGTCGCATCAGTGGTGTACAGCGCGCTGAGGTCAGACACAAGTATAACTGGTGTTGAGGGTGCAGCTGACCCAGCTATGCTGTTATTGTCAGAGATAGAGGGGTAAGCATTATGCAATAATCAGACACTAAAATGTATGCATAGTGATATTTAATGAAAGAGGAAAATGACACCCAGCTCCTAAAAACGTGTTCCTAATTACAATATCTCTCCCCTACAGGGAGGATCAACACCCAGAAGCTGCAGGCCCCCCTCTTCCTCTCCCACGTCCTCCTCTTCCATGTTCTCCTCTTCCACCTCCACGTGCTCTTCCTCTTACTGCAGCTCCTCTTTCAGCTGCAACGCCTCCCTCCAGTGGCTGTGGGCCTCTGTCACCTCCTGCCTCCCCTCTCCTTTCTGCTGCAGGTGCCACTACTTCATCCCGATGGAGAAAAAAATTAAGCTGGAAATGCTTGTGCTTAGATGGCAAAAGAAAGTTTTGAACGAAAAAGCGAAGCTCATGAAATTGAAGAGTGAATATTACAGTTTACTAATAGAGAAAATGAAACATGAATAAATGGCTTTGGATTAAATGTGGTTTGCTGTATTTTATATAATTTTTTCTTACCATTGTGTATTCACAAAGTGATCCCTGTATACTAGTCCACTTTGTTCCACTTCATCCAAGTGGAACACATTGTCATTATCGTCATCATTATCATCATCACCATCATCATCATCACTATCATCCTCCTGATCCTCCTTTGTTGGCAAAGGTTGTGAAGAATACCACACACAGTGATAACTCTGCTGGCTCTCTCTGGGCCAATTCCTCTCTCCACAACACTGTGTGTCCTCTTTTGTGTGCTCTAAAATACACCAAGAAAACCAAAACATTGTTAATTGTGTATGTAGTCTTTAAGTCAGGGTATAATATTGTATGACTAGTAAATAGCCTAAATGCTGTACAGTCATCACAACCTACCTGTTATAGCTGAACTGTGGTCCCGGCTGTAGATTGAGGTAAGGTGTCAGGAGCCACCTTTTGCATGGATACATACCCACAGTTCCCCAGCAAGTGACATCCAGCTGGTACATGGTACTGCTCGAAAAGCTGCGTCAAACCACTCTCCATTAAAATTCGGGAATCGTGTGTTCAGTACAATGTTCAGTATATTGTAATGTGCATCAAAGACAATTTGTGTATTGGTGGAATGCAACTTTTTCTGATTGACAAAGACGTCTTCATCCTGAGAAGGTGCAATTATTTTAATATGCGGCCCATCAATGGCACCGATCACACCGGGTATACCTGCAATTTCCATGAATTTGGCTTTGATTCTTTGTTGTTGGCGATATTCTAAAGAAAACCGGATAAACTGACGGATTATATGGTCTACAGAGCGCGTTGATGGTTTGGTAGATAGAACGGCTTACTGATGGCTGTGATATCCCTAAATTATCCGTGTTGCAGAGCTGCATTTTCAGCGTAGCCAAATACCAGTGTGTTGCCAAACATTTGAACTCTGCCGTTATTGGATTGTTTTTGGTTGGTTGGGGACGTTGGGGCGTCCCTCACCAACTCAACCACAACTTCAATCCCTTCGCGGTCATTTAGCGTCTCCAAAACATTCGTCGTGGATTGACTGCAGCCATTTTGTGACTTTTTGTGACTAGGTCTTAGCTATTTAGGAGTCCTCTGGACTACTTCTAAGGTCTCCCAGACATAGGTGCTACTTTTAGGCCTAAAATGTTTTGTGAATAACTCTTATTTTCAAAAATTAGAAGTCAGGGTTAACCCTAACCCTAAAGTTACAACTGACACGCCCATTATTTTTAGGAGTTGCTCCTAAATTCGCCTGTTAGGAGCTACTTTTAGCCTTAAGTTTCTTTGTGAATATGGGCCCAGATGTTTAATAATTTAGAAATTCAGAAATTCGGTTTGATTCTGGGATCAGTTTGGGGTGAACATTTTGAGGCTAAATTTAGGTTTTCTGAATCTTGAATAGAGGTTTTAATTTGAAATTGGGACTAATCCGTACAGTGTTTGCGCAACTTTCGAGATCCACACTGAAGTCAGAAGCAGTGCCTTAAAATCACAATGTTATCAGCAATGATGTGGTCACTTACTGAAAGTGTTGGATTTATCATATCTCCCTAATCTCTTTACCGAACCAAAGTATGGAGGAGTATGCTCCCTCCTCATGCTCACAAAGACTTCTGTCAAGCAAAAAATCACAGTGGCAAAGAGTGGCAGTGAAAATGGCAACTTTAAAGTTTTATTTTTTGCACATTCCACACTATATAAAGTGAAAAGTGATGGAAAGGTAAGAGGTAACTGCTCAATATGTGTGCCGCCATACTGCTATGATGTCATCTGTGTTTATGTCAGTGACATTGGGTTTAGCGAATCTCGTTAGTTACTAACTTGCACTTCTGACTGGGATGGCTGTTCCATTGCACTTTTCCATGTCAGAGGTCATTTTTTTCTTTCTTCTTTTTTAGTTCAGAGTACAATGGAATGCAGTATTCAATCATGGTCCCTGTACCAACATGCAGCACAATTGCAGCAAGAAAAAAAAACAACTCCTAGTCCTCCGTATCCTTATTCACTGGAATCAAACATGTCAGTATATTGAAGAAGAACTACATGTTTACCTTTACCTCTACCTTTTATCAACTTCTTTCAAAGTCTTCATTATGGTATATGAGCCTGAACAGACATAGATATAAACTGCTTGACTGTTTGGGGGAGCTATACAATTGCGAGGCAGTATTTCTAGTTCTAGATACAACTTCTTTTTTATGCTGCATAGTAGTAACCCAAAGTTTCCCAGCTCTCTGTAACTGTTTTCCATGTTGAACTCTACTGAATTGTCAAACATCAACAGTGTGCTAAGGGGTAATTTGGGGATTTTTGGTGCTATTAGGTATTTATGGATCAGTGAGTGTGTCTCTAAACTAGTATGACTTTCTCTACTCCTGTAGGGTATCTCATTAAGCAGATGCTGTCAGCAGTGGTTCCGCTCTCTTGTTGTCCTCTACTGACTGCTCTCACTGCAGCAGCTTTATTGAAGCATGACGTTACAGTCTGTTTCCTAGTTCATATAATCTGTGCATGTCTTTTGAGGATGTCTGTAACCAACATCTCAAACTTAAACTCTGTGACACTGCAGGTGTGTTTTGACACATTTTACTTTGTGGCTGTCATAAGTGTCATAAAGCACATTTCAATAAGACAGGTATTTTAAAGGTAAATAGAATACATAAGTCAACCAATGTGTGTTTATGTATGTATATATGTACATATACGTGTGTATATGTATACATTGGGACTATTCTATTTGTCTACTTCAGCGCCATACCAAACTTTATCAGCCTACATCAGTATGTTTTACCAGCAGCCTAAAACTCACAATTTCATCTGTGATGTGAAAACATCAGATTTCCACACAGTCAGAGAAAGTCAAATTGTGTGCGATCTCCCTCCCTCTTGTCCAGAGGACTACCAAGGCCACGGAAATCTCTGTCAGCGTAACTGACACAGTATTATTTCATAACGGTATGTTCAGTGGCTGTGTAGTTTAAGTGGGTTGCGCTTGTGTTTTTTTCCGTGGTTGTTTAAAACAAGCTGCCAGCGGTGGTGCTGATGTAGCAGACTGTGAGCCGTAGTTGCCCTGGTAAACACGGACACTTGGGTCATCGCAGCTGTAGTGTCTCTTGGCTCTGCAATCAGCAGATTGGCTGAGTGTCTGCAGGGTAGCCTGGCAGCACCCCGCCAGCCCGTCCCCCCTAATGAGCACAGAGACAGCTCTGGAGGATGAGGCTGACAGGGGCAGCAGAAGACCAGGAGAGGCCAAGAGAATATGAGGGGGATCCATTAATAACACTGAATTTTTACTGTGGGTTGATGCTAGATAAAATTTAGCTGTGATAGCTCATAGATGGCTGACAGACCAGAGTAACGAGTTGACGTGAGTTGAAAATTAATTTCAATAGACCAGTTTTATGTGATAAAACACAGTTGATACTTGTTGCTTGGGAGTTTCAAGTAAACTCCTGTTAGCGATTACTGTATGCTAGGCTCAGGGCAGACCTTCCTCATGAGTGACGTTTCTTAATTAGTAAGCAGATATGCAAATTACACTCTCTTTGCCCCTCCCATCTGTCACTGTTTTGGGTGGGAGAGGAGGGTCCTCTCCCACCCAAAACAGTGACAGAAAGTTTAAACTGAAAAGCAATGATACTGAATAAATACTGACATGGTAAAAATCCTCTCACTGAAAAAGACAGACATGGTGTAAAAATTTAAAGATTGTCACACATCAAAAGCCAAATAGTATTCATTAAAATTAATAATGCTTTGTTGTTTTGTTTTATTTTCCAGTGTAATTTTTTTCAGTGCCAGTACAACTTTTTCAAATTCAAATAAAGAAAATAAATAAAACCCTTTTTTGTAACATATTCTAGTGTATGTTCATGTGCAGGCCATCTTCACAGTATTTTAGTATAATTTAGGTGAGCTCATAAATTTGGCATCGTTTTAAAAAAAAAAAGGCTTCATATTTTTTCCTTCTAATTATTAAACAAAAAATGTCATGTTGTGATTTTCATAAACTATAATAACTTTTGGTGTCCTGTCTGTTAATGTCTCTTTCAGATCAGTAAACAGCACCTGCAGACGGTCAAAGAGCGTTTCCAGTCGTTTCTCCATGGGGAAACACAGATCGTGGCTGATGAGGCTTTTATCAACGCTGTCCAGAGCTACTATGATGTGAGTCTGTATTATCTGTCTATCTGGATATTTCACTCTGCCACCAGAATACTCATAAACAATATTTATAATGTTATTTTGATTGTTTGCAGATATATTTACTCGTTATCAATCATAATAAATAACTTGAGTTGTATTTCAGTCTCGCGCTTTTCAGGCACAGAGTCACAGAACAGCACGGAAAGTTGCTGGCAAATATAACACAAACGCAGATAAAGGCTATGTGCTGTGGCTAGGTTAACAAACAGACTGGCGAGATTGTCTTCAAGCTAGCACATCAACTTAACGTTACTGTTACCATAGTATCTGACAGCTGGCTGCTGACAGCAGCTGGCAAACACACCGACCACTTTAACCTCTGTCCCTGTCTTCGGTGTCACTCATCCTTTGGAGCTGCCCATTGGTAGAGTGGACGGGTCAGCTCTATCCACTGCTTAGACAGACTGCTAAACCAAACTCTATTCTAAAAGCAGGTGTTTTCTTTATGGTAGTGCCATATAGTTTACACAGAAAGTGTAGTTACTCTTTTGTCACAAAGGCTCTTTTTTATTTGCTTCAATCTACAGGCACATATGTCCTTTGCACAGTAACATCATTAACTAACCTGAGATGCGTAGTGACTGGCCGGTCCCAGAGTTTACCACATCCCCTCTGGCCTGAAGCCACAGATCCATTGGTCCTTTGGTAAAGTAATCTGGTGCCAATACTTTAACAGCACTTTTTTTCACCCTATGGAGGCGTTTTGGGAAGTTTGCCTTCTCATCTAAAACTTCTCATAGATCCTCACATGAACATGAACAACAAACCTGTCATATATTAAACCATGACAGATTTTCAAACTGCTTTGAGCATTTACGACTTAGTTATGAATATGTTATTGTAGGATTTTTGTGTCTCACAAGTGTTGTAAAAGAGGATATTTGTGGGGAAGATAGCAGACCACGGTGCAGAGTAGACGTGTTTGTAGGGAGCTCCACCTTCACACAGTTAATTCACCTCACCCCAAAGATTGTGACTTCATTTTTGCAGTCTTAAGCTGAGCAGTGGCGATATATACAAAATGTCAAAAAAAGGCAAGGTGCTCCGACTTGAAAAAAAAAAACCCTGGAGAAGACTCCGTCGAAAATTACGCCGAGACGGAGACCACCGAAGAGGCAGATGCTATGGCAGCTAGTGATATTGCTGCTAGCGCTAGAGCCCCGACTACAAACGAAGATGTTTTAGCAGAAATACACAAGATGAAAAGCACCGTGGATGAGAGGTTTGACGAGCTTAAAGAGTCCCTTTCCAGCCTTAATTCGGCGTTGTCAGTCGTCAGTGAGCATGTGTCTTCAACTGTTTTCTTCTAAACACATTAAATAGGTCATAAATGTATTTCCTTAAAACATGTAAAAAGCCATTCAACCATTTCAAATTTAATTGTGGAGCTACGCTTCACAAACTGCGTTTCAAAATTTCTGTGTTCAGGATTTAATGGGCGCGTCAGAAATCTTAGCTGCGTTATGTAAGGGATCAATAGCATAAACCCAACCCCGCTGCTGAAGCGGTGTGAACACATTCAGCGCATTAGCTTTAGTGGTTTTCCCGCTCGCTCTCGAGTCTTGGATAGCATCTCTTACGATAGTTTGCAGCTAGCTAACCGGTCAGCTAATCAGTCATGTCTCCTCCATGTTGCTCGTGCATCGTTCCTGGATGCCACAGTGTGCAGGGTAACGGCTCTGTTAGCTTGTTTAAATTTCCTACGGACAACAACGTAAGGAAACAGTGGATCGATTTTGTCAAGAGGAGCTACTGTGGAGAGTTCAAAATCATCACCAACACCGTCTCTGCAGTGTCCACTTTACCCCCGATAGTTACAACAACTATCACCAGGTAAAGTCTGGATTTCTGAAGAGTCCGTTGACGCTGGTCAGTGGGGCCGAACCGACCCTCTCCTTCCCCGGCTTACATACGGCATTAATCTTATACAGTCCCATAACATGTGTTAACAGTGTTTCGCTAATTTTTATGAGGGTATTTATCAGTCACAGGGTGAAGCTGATCTTGGAGTGATGGAAGACTTTTTTGAGAAGGGTTTGGGATTGCCTAAACTATCACGAGAATCTACTTCCTCACTAGATGCAGATATTGATTTGAATGAGATGAAAGAAGCAATTTCCTCTTTCCCTAACAATAAGGTAGCAGGACCTGATGGCTTTAGCATTAAATTTTTCAAGGTATTCAGCTCTAAACTATCGCCTCTCATACTATGCATGTTAAACCACTCAATGCTGAGGTCTAGGTTACCTCCAACTCTATGCAAGGCTAATATTTCAATTATCCCCAAACCTGGTCGTGACCCTAACTTGGTCTCTTCATATCGTCCTATTTCTCTGCTGCCTATTGAAACCAAAATCCTAGGGAAACAGATTAAAAGACCACATTTGTTCTATTATCCATCCCGAGCACGCATTTCATCAGCTGGAGTGGCGATATATGCTGTTTACGTTGAAAAAATTTGGATTTGGACTTTCCTTTATAAATAGGATTGAGGTCATTTATGCACACCCTACTGCCTCTGTTGTCACCAACCAAAATATTTCAGGCCCTTTTGCAATCAATCGTGGGACCCCTCTCTCCTTTTTTATTCTCAATTATTATTGAACCATTAGCTACCAGTATCAGAAAAAGCCATTTAATATCTCCTATTGACATGAATGGACAAGAACATCATATTTCGCTATATGTGGACGATATTCTTTTGTTCATCTCTCGCCCTCAAGCATCAATACCTCATCTTTTAACGTTAATCAGTAACTTTGGCAAACTCTCTGGATTTTCTGTGAACCGGGACAAAAGTCAGATAATGCCAATTTCTGAGGAAGTTGATACATATAGTCCACTCCCTTTAAAAAGGTTTTTGAGGATTTTTCTTATCTTGGTGTAACTGTGACGAAAGATCCTGAGGAATTGGCATTGGCCAAGAATTGGCATAATAAGATGTGCAACTTAAGCAGAGTATACATGTTTGAAGACTCTTCCTATTTCTCTAGCAGGAAAGATAAATGCAATCAAGATGATTGTATTGCCACGTTTCCTACATCTCTTTCAGTCTATTCCATGTTTTATTCCCCAGTCTTACTTTAAACAAGAAGAAGGCTATTCAATTCGGGATGGAGATTGCGAAAAAACTGATTTTACATTTGTGGAAAATGGACTGTGTACCGACATATGACTTGTGGCTGGTAGAAATGTCCAACACACTACATCTCAAGAGACTAAGGCTTTATAATGAAGATAGAGGAGAGGCATTTGATAAGACATGGGACCCTGTACTGAGATACCTTAAGGGACAAGACTTACAAACGTAATGCGTCACTGTGCACACATATGAGTTTGCATATACTTAATTTTATCCTTTTATTTATTCATAGATGTTTTCCTTTTGTTATTTGCCTTATTGTCTAACTATGACCATGGACTGATATCATAATTTTAGATGTGCTATGTTCTGCATGTTGTGTCTTTTGTCTCTCTGTCTTTTGAAAAATAATAAACATATTAAAAAAGAAAAGAAAAAGAGGATATTTGTAGATTTGAGGGCGCTGTTGGGTGCTAGAACAAAACAAAGGAAGTGCATCTGTGTTGGGTTGGTGGTGCTGACACATTGACTGGCACTTCCTTATCAGTTAATGTGGCAGAACAAGCAAGCCAAATGAGAACAGTGTGATATTTAACAGATGAAGCTGGTGGAACAGGTTTTCCAATTCAATTAAAACCTAAGGCTCTCAGTGTGGCTTTAGCTTCAGGCTTAAACTGACAGAGGCAGACAGGGAAAGAGAGAAAGGGAGATAGGGGGACAGACAGAAATAGAAAGATAAAGGAAAACGGTGACAAAGGGTTACAAAGAGCTTTGCAGTGTTGACAGCAGGTGACAGGAATTTACCACCCATCAATCACAATCCTCTATACAAGCTTTTAAATGTGAATCAGCTTTCATTCAATGCAAAACTGTTTGGCTTGTGATTCAAATTAGTTTTGGTTTGTTGGTTGGTAGAAAGGAGTCGAGTGGAATTAAATTTGTGCCTTGCACATCATTGAAAACTCTGTCGCTGTGATTCTGGATAATCCACAGACCTTAAAGTCACGTGTTTTCTACTGCAGGAGTAGTCTTGATAAAAAAGTGTTTCCATTGTGTTTTGTACATTATAAAGAGTAACAGGGGCACTTTTTTTCATGGGAACTTTTTAAAAGGTGATTTTTTAATTTTTTTTTGCTGTTTGCCCCACAAATGATTTCCCATTATACTGTGATAGAAGCAGAAATAAAACATCTGTATGGCTAGATACCAACACGGGTAAGAGAGAAAATATGCTTATTTGCAAAGTGGGTAAACCAGAATAATCTCTAACTGCTGCTTACTGTAGCTGCCATTGGCTAGTTAGCTCATTTAGCCATCCAGCTAGTGGTGCTGCTAGGTGAGTCTGCCCAGACTGGCATCTTATAGCTCAGGGAGAGTGACTGCTAGCACAAGGAGGATGTTTTCAAACCTGGCACATGGGGAGGCCAGCAAGGCATGCCGGCAGGGATTAGTGTCAGAATCCAGGTAATGGAAGTGGGCTCAGTAGCCTCTTAATGATTATGCCATCAAGGACACAGCTTCGAAGACTGACTGAAGCTGCTTTGACGACAAAGAATACAGTACCGAGTTAGTGCCCACTTCCAGAGTCCTCCTATACTCTCACTTCTTGAGGTCCAAAGTGGTATGAGAGACAGGATGTGCAGGGGCTAGCTGGTTAGCATGGTAACATCAGTAGATATCTATCTTTGACATAACTTTGACAGTTCTTCACATTCCTTTGATTATTTCAGTTAATATAAACTTAAATTATACACATTGAACTTTCAATGTTTACTGAAATGGCTGGGTCCATATCACAAAGGTGCATCAGTGTTGCTACATTACCAATACTACAAATGTTTTTATTTCCAGTAAAGATGTATGTACAGTATATGAGGTACTATGTTAAAGGGTTCATTGCAGTGTACACAGTAGTGAGTAGTAAATAGTGTGAGCTTTTGCTACATATTTATAATTCTTGTCAGTTAAAGAGAAGTTCAGGTTGATGACCACTTTGTGGATGGAACTCGTTCAGTGGTGTACCTTGATGGTACCAGTCTGTTACTGAAGGTGTTCCTGTGTTCATCTAGAAAGGCACCAAGGGAAGGGAAGAGGTCCATGATGTCCATGATGTTGTAAAGTTTCAGCAACATTCCTCTCTCAAGATCCACCCCCAGAGTTTGATATACATTGAGTATATATAAATGACTAATCTGTCAATTCTTGAAATGTTTGCAGGTCTTCCTGAAAAGTGACCGCGTGTCCCGGATGGTGCAGAGCGGTGGCTGCTCAGCCAGTGACTCTCGAGAGGTTTTTAAGAAGCACATAGAGAAGCGGGTGCGAAGCCTGCCTGAGATCGATGGTCTGAGCAAAGAGACAGTGCTGAGCTCTTGGATGGCCAAATTTGACACCATCTACCGAGGTGAAGAGGACCCCAGGAAGCACCAGCAGAGAATGACAGCCAGCGCCGCCTCTGAGCTTATCCTCAGCAAGGACCAACTATACGAGATGTTTCAGCAGATCTTGGGCATCAAGAAGTTTGAGCACCAACTACTCTATAACGCCTGCCAGGTCTGTCCTCAACTATAGGATGTTATATCACAGCTTTGCATTTTTGAATATTTGTGTGATGTGATGGAACTTGACTGTGACTTAAAACAACTGCTCCTTAACATTTCACAAGAGAACTGTTTTACTAGCATTTGTTTCATTTAAGAGTTCCAATATTAACTTGATAATCTGAGTGAATATTCACTTAAATTCTTAACTCAGCCAGGCGTCATGTTCACAGCGGCTGTTCGTTTGGTGGGAGGGCTTGTTATTTTGTCTTCATCAAGCAGTTACAGCTTATGTATCCATCCAGTTGATGTTATTTTCACTTGTTTGTTTGAGGGCTCTAGCACAAGAAAATGACATCCCAATTCTTAATCCTGCCTGTAGAGCTTTAACTGGCCCATTGTTTTTTTAGCCAGGGGGAAGGCTTTTGCACAACACCAGACCTGCACTCTCTACTCTATTTCAGAAGGGTCAAATTATTGCCCTGCATCAAGCAAAGAAAACACTAAGGAGATGCAGAAACTACTCAATTTTGGTTAAGAACTGTCCAACGCATTGTTAAGATCTTTAAAGATAGTGAAAAAATCTTGAATGATCGTAATCAGTGATCACCTAAATGTTTGGGGAAATCAAATGGTGAAAGATCAAATGTAAAACTCTGGGATGTGTTTAATATTGAAAGTAAGAGCCTTTCCACACCCATAACTCAAGGGATTGGGACTAAACTGCTGTGTAGCCTTAAGAAAACCACTTATCAGAGAGGCTAATGGGAAACAAGACTTTAATTTGCTAGGGAGCATAAAAAAAGGTCATGTGGTCTGATGAGTCCAGATTTACCCTGTTCGAGAGCGATGGGTGCATCAGGGTAAGAAGAGAGGCAGATGAAGTGATGCAACCAACATGCCTAGTATCTACCGTACAAGCCCATGGGGGCAGTGTTAATTTTGTCAGCTATTTTTATCTTTCTCAGTTTTAGTCGATGACAAATCAAAACATTTTAGTTCAGTTTTAGTTAAAGAAAAGTTATTACATTTTAGTCATTGCTTTCAGTCAAAATGTGTTATATTAAATGTGTAAGGCTAGTTATAAATGAAACAGCCGCAATACTTACACTTTTTGTTACTTTTGTAAAAGAAGAGAGAAAGAGAAAGAAAATTACAATTTAATAACAGAATGAACAACTGCTTTCTTTTCTTGTACTCTATATAAACATTATTGAATACTAAGCCAGCACTATTTTATAAAAATGAGTTTAATGTGACAATAATATAAGATAATACTTTATATTAATCATATAAACAGATATGTATGAACGTGTTTTAAAAATTCACTATTAGTGACTATAATGTTGTGATTAAAGAAATATAAAACAAATTAAATTACAACAGTAACAACAAAAATAATGTGGTAGCATTGCTTCAGACTGCAGGGTTAATAACAGTTAATTAACATTCAGCTGATGGGCTGCTATCAGCCCATGTCTGTATAAATGAATTAACTCTGTGTGGGCTCCTGCTAGTGTAACATACCTGAGGTAGATGTGGAAACGGGATAGGAACTACAAGCTAGGCTGTCGAAAATTGTGAATTTCTCATTCTTTACGTGATGTACTTTCGCTAGATGTGATGAAAGATATCTTGCGTTCCCGCCCTTACATGCATAAGACTTGTTGCACTGTGGCAACGAACGTTGTCTGCATCGATTCTCATTAAGTATAACTCACCTGGCGCTGCAGATCCAAAAGAGGCGTAGTGGTACAGATCATGACGTTGAGATGTGTGGTTTTTTCAAGGTGTTTGCCCCAATGTCTACCTGTTAATCTAAACATGTACCCGCTGACTGTTTATAATCATATAGATGGTGTTATAATGTGTAGTGATTGAGATCCTGACCCACCAAACATCATGGAAAGTGACAAGGTTACGTTTTTCCCTCTAAATTACATAATTATATAATCACCATGGGGGGAAAATTCTTTGAAGTCTCGGTCAGGAGGGCTGACGGTCACCGCGATTTATTTCAATACAGTAAGTACAACAACACAATAATGGAAGGAGACAAACATATGGTGAGTTAAAGTTTTTTGCCGGGGATAGACACTGTTTTTTGGGCAGAAATGTGACAAAGAGTCAGTAGGACAGACAGGATGACAGACAGGATGACAGACAGGAGGACAGACACTTCTCCACGTATAACTGCAATATTTTTTTCCTCATATAAGTTGCCAAAGACACTACCAGTTACACTACCATGCTGTTGTTTGGTCCTGTAACATTGCTTTGCAGGTCATTTCTCTTGTATTTGATTAGTGAAGGATCAGTTTAGCTGACAGACTGTGAACACCATCAGATCGACACGGCCCCGCTCCTCGCCTCTGGCTTATCCATTCACACAGACGCCAGCTCGTCTCTGCTGTGGCTTTGATACTACCGCCAGAGGCACATCACGGCCCAAGCGAAACTTTCCCCCCCTCTGCATTTGAAACCACAGAGCACGATCCAGAGAGTTGGCACATGATTCCTGCACTCAAAGGGCAGCGTGAATGTGGTTTGTGTCTCTGTCTTTGCTGGTGTATGTGAGAGCCCGCCCCACCCCCTGCACAGGACAAGTCAGGGTTCAGGATTGACAGACGAACTAGATGCACAATTGGGGAAACAAATCATGCAGTTTATAGTCCAATCCTTTCTCGTCATTGAAAACAAAACATACTTTTTGTCAAAGTTTATAGTTATAGGTAGTGAAATTAACCCTGCTATGGGGGCAGTGTTATGAACTGGGGTTTCTTCAGTTGGTCAGTTCTAGATTCAGCAACGTTTTGTACCCAAAAAATGAGGATATTGAATTTTTCCATCAGTGGATTTTTTCTTCCCTGATGGCACAGGCATATTCCAAGTAGGGGCCTGCGGTGTCTGCCGAATTGGCATATGATGATGTCTACAGTGAAATATCATCATAGACAATGATAATGTTGTTCACCGATTTGAGGCAGCGTGTCCAGTCAACTTTGTCATAAGGCAGCAGTTGTCTATTAGCTCACCACTGTAGCAGGAAAGAAAGCACTGTTGCCATACATTTAAGTGTCTTGGGATCGCCTAATTGAGCTGGTTTAATAATAAACGGGAAATGGAGACCTAATGTTAGTGCACTGAGCAACAACATACTTTAATTTCCTCTCCCCACATCTCACAAACAATGACAACTCTGTGGAGACATGCCACCTTATTGAGCTCTCTGGTGGAGAGTCTTTTAAATCACGATGTTACCATGGTCAAGGATAAGTAGTCGATGGCTGTCAGTAAACGGTGCTGGACGATGACGTTGTTCATCTGCACTAATTCCAGGATGACAATGATATGATTCATCAGGCTCAAATTGTGAAAGAGTGGTTCAGGGAGCATGAGACATCATTTTCAAACATGGATTGGCCATCACAGAGTCCAGACCTTTACCCCATTGAGAATCTTTGGGATGTGCTGGTGAACACTTTATGCAGTGGCTCGATTCTCCCATCATCAATACACGATCATGACGTAAAACTAATGCAACTTTGGATGGAAATAAATGTTGTGGTATTGCCTAAGCTTATCAAAACGATGCCATGGCGAATGTGTGCGGTAGTCCAAGCTAAAGGCAGTCCAACATCATTGTGTGACTTTTTTGGGCTGGGCAATGTATATATGGTGACTTTCACCAAGGATGTTTTGTTTTCATCATCTTTTTCTTTCATTGGTTGGTTGGTACATCAGCGGGATTGCACAAACAAATTACTGAATAGATTTCCATGACGCTTGAGTGGAGGATGGGTCTTGGCCCAGAATAAACCCCATTAACTTTGGTGCGGAGTAGGGTAAAGTTATGGATCCATGATTTCTTTCTCATGGGTTTTAAAAACAGATCCCCCCAATCAAACATTAGTAAAGGCAGTAACGTAGGTAACACCGCTTATGCCCTCCCCTGCTCCCGCACAACTGGCTCTAAAACGAGGGAGACTCAGCTCGAGGCAAACAGCTAAGCACTTTTATTTAACAAAATAAGATCATTTGTAACAAAGGGTAACTAAGGGTAAGATGAGTTGTAAAAACAGTTGTGTGAGTGCGTGTGGTCATGAGTGTAAGATGTAATGTGTGTGATGGATGTTAGATGCTGAAAAACAAACAAACTGGTGGAGGGAGACGTGAAAAGGAGAGCAGGGAAAGGCACACCTATGACAGGAGTGGCCTTTATATATGCTTTTATAGTGAGCGCACCGGGCCCTGATGCTACAACTACGAGTAGCTCCCTGCTACCTACCAATTCATTAATCAGTCTATTGATTAATTAATGCATGAATTAATTAGGAGGAAAATTTATCATATCAAATGATTCAGTCTTATATCTGAAAGTTGTAAATTGTAATTGAACTCCATCTCTGTCTGAAAGGACAACACAAATGTGACTTAACTCAAGTTATAGATTGCACTACTAATGGACACAGATGAATAAGGACCGCTTAATATATATATAA
>OMLP01044222.1:0-15534 GCA_900302685.1 Spondyliosoma cantharus
CACCTGGACAAGCCGGGGAGCACTGTGAGGGTCACGTTCTTTGACTTCTCCAGTGCTTTCAATACCATCAGGCCTGCTCTACAGGGTGACAAGCTGACGGCGATGCTGGTGGATCCCAGCCTGGTGTCCTGGATTGTGGATTACCTCACTGGCCGACCACAGTATGTGCGCTTGCGGCACTGTGTGTCGGATACAGTGGTCAGCAACACCGGGGCCCCACAAGGGCCTGTCCTCTCTCCTTTCCTCTTCACCCTTTACACCACGGACTTCAACTACCAGACAGAGTCTTGCCATCTTCAGAAGTTTTCTGATGACTCTGCTGTCGTTGGATGTATCAGCAAGGGTGAGGAGGCTGAGTACAGGGCTGTGGTGGACAAGTTTGTCTCATGGTGTGAGCTGAACCACCTGCAGCTCAACACAACAAAAACCAAAGAGCTGGTGGTGGATCTGAGGAGAACCAGGACACCAGTGACCCCAGTTTCCATCCTTGGGCATAGTGTGGACATCGTCGAACACTATAAATATCTGGGGGTGTACCTCGACAACAAACTGGACTGGACTAAGAAGACTGAAGTCCTCTACAAGAAGGGACAGAGCCGCCTCTATTTTCTGAGGAGGCTCTGCTCCTTTAACATCTGCCGGACTATGCTGAGGATGTTTTATGAGTCAGTGGTGGCCAGTGCTTTTCTGTTTGCTGTCGTGTGCTGGGGCAGCAGATTGCGGGTAGCCGATGCCAACAGACTCAACAAGCTGATCAGGAAGGCTAGTGACGTTGTGGGGGTGGAGCTGGACACTTTGACAGCAGTGTCAGACAGGAGGATGCTGTCAAAGGTGCAGGCGATACTGCAGTATGGCTCTCACCCTCTCCACAACGCTGTGGTCAAACAGAGGAGCACCTTCAGCCAGAGACCGATTGCTCCTAAATGCACTACTGAGCGCCACAGGAAGTCATTCTTACCTGTGGCCATTAAACTGTTCAACTCCTCCCTCTGATGGTCAGACTCATTTGGCTATTTATAAAACAAAACAAACAATGTAACTACTCATTCTCATTTCATTTATAACGCTACAGCCATTTCATTTTATATTGTACATATTTCCAGATCGTCTACTTTACTATTTTATTATTTATTTTTATTTTATTATCTACTTTAATATTTTATTTTATTGTATTTTATTTTATCCATTGTCTATTTGGTATTTTGTTTATATCTTTATCTTTGTCTCTTGTTTCCATTCATGCTATTTTTCTATTTGTACTTTGGATCAATAAAGTTTTCTGAATCTGAATCTGTGCCAATACCCTCTGAACATCTATCTTCCAGGGCCTGTAATGAATTTGCATCATTCTTCATTGTCAAAATTCAGAAAATTAGACAAGCAGTCAGTGCCACTGTGCCAGGTACAGGAGGTGTGTTGTTGTTTTGTCCGTCTAAATCCAACTTTAATACCATGACACAGTTTGATCCAATCAATGACAAAAACCTGCAAGACATTATACAACATTTGAGATCTTCCTCCTGTACCCAGGTACAGGTCTGCTTTTAGTTCCTAGAGTCAGAACTACACATGGAGAAGTAGTGCTCAGTTATTATGAACCACATATCTGGAACAAACTCCCTGAAAACTGCAGGTCTGCCCCAACTCTCACCCCTTTTAAATCAAGACCGAAGACCTTTCTGTTTGCCACTGCTTTTCATTGAAGCAATTTTAAAGCTTTGAACTGCACTGTTTATTTTCTAGTCTTGTCTCTTTTAAACCTATTCTATTTTAGCTTACTTTCCTATTTTTTAACTTGTTTTAATGTTTTTTTTTTATGTCTTCCTACTTGTTTTTTTTATTGTATTTTAATGTATGCCCCTGTAAAGCACTTTGATTTGCCGTGTGTCTGAATTGTGCTTTACAAATAAATTTGCCTTGCCTTGCCTATTCAGTGCCTTGCAAATGTATTCACCCCGCTTGGCATTCTTTCTATTTGGTTGCCTTACAAAATGGATTTTGATTTTAGCTATGATTTTAGCTTGTTTGTTTCACATCTTCAAAGTGGTAGTTATGTTGTGCAAATCAAATGATACAACGCCCCCAAACATGTATTTAAATTCCGGGTTGTAAGACAACAAAATAGAAAGACTGCCAAGGGGGGTGAATACTTCAGCAAGGCACTGTACATGGGACGTGCAGTCTACCAACTGAGATACTGCGGTGCCTTTGTATGAAGTACTTTTAATTTTACTTGAAAAAGAAAGTACTACTTTTACTTACTAGTATTACTGTAACTCTATCAACATAACCCCCACTTCTCTGTCATAATGTATGGCAAAAGTCCACATTCCATGTAGAGAAGAACAACATAACCAGCAGAGATAATGCATGACTTCCCACACCATGTCACACACACTGACCGTGAGAGCAGAATGTTACAGTTCTGTGCTCGCCGACCATCGATCACTGACAGCTCTTTGACTTTCTTGGCAAAAGTATGGTCATCCTCAGCATTCTTCTGTTAATACACAGAAAAATGTTACAAAGCAACAGCATACAGAACAGTATCACATGACTCTGCAGAACTTGGCATTAAAAACAGCATCATTATTCGAGATGAATGTTCATGAGGAGAACAAGATCATCAATTCATGCAATGCATGTTCATGTTTATCACTAAGAAGTGGGAAGATACAGTATAACTTGAGAAAAAAACATCAGCAGCTACAACTGCTCTCTGCTTTTTTAGTGAATCTCCTGGTGTCACACTGCATTTGTATTTTAAGTGGAGAAGAAGTATTAAAAAATGAATTTGTTCATTTGACTGAGCAATATCATTATCTATGACACAAAGAATGAATGAACATAAAAAATGGGCAAAAGAGATAATGTAAGTATTGCTGAAAGTATGACAGGAATGTGATACGCTCAGCATCAGGGTGTCAAATGTTACTTGTGGCTTCTGGTAGGCTGAGAAGGTCTGCTGGAACTCTTCTAGATCCATAACTCTAAACACCTTCAGATCATCGATGTCTTTCCATATGGTTCCTTCTATCTTGTTCTGAAATAAACAATAAGGCAGCTTGTCAACAGAATCTGACTCAAAGGTCCAAATAAGTCAAGTCAAATATTCATATAATCCAAATGCACAAGTTGCCTTTACAATCTGTACAACATGAGACACCCTCTGTAGACCCTCTTCCACAGGTTGCACCTCACAGTTGTCCATTCCCAAAGGTTATTGTTAGCTGCTGGTTTGCATTCATGAATTGAAGGATCTGGCTGGTGTCTGTCTGTATTTATCTGACTGTCAACAAATTCCATGAAATTACCAAAGCCAAAGATTTGTTAATCTGTCTGTCAGTACCCTCTGATGAAGATCAGGACAACAGCTGGACCACTTTAGAACATCTAGACATGTGCTGCTGGTTATAAAGGCAAAAATAGTTTTAGATCACTGAGTGCAATGTATAGTGCAGTTGTGCACAAATGGCAGACAGTAGGTCGTACTATAACTTCTAATAATAAAACAGGCACCTCCAAAACAACTATCAGTATGAATCGGGTGTACATTCAAAATTTTGGATTGGGTTAGGGTTAGGGTTGGTTGGGTCGTTATGTCTCCCACATTATGTTCATAATCAAACTAATATTTTTAGTTTGAGAAAGAAAATGTTTACATGCTTTAATGTAAAAAAAAGATCTCTTTCATACTGTCCATTGCTGCAGCACCTCTATTCACCCTCTGTCTCTTTAAGACCCCCTTCCTGCAAAGGCCATACCACTGTGATTGGTCAGCTCTCACAGGCCAGAGCAGGCACCATCTACCGTGATTCTGCATCGCTCTGCTGGTGTTTTTACAGCCACAGCCATGCTGGGGTTGGCGACTGTGTAACCCTGACGACTCGTTTAAAAGCAGTTTTTAAAGATGAGCTGTGTGCATTTCTTTATGTAATTTAAAGGGTTACCAAAAGGTCTGTTGTGCTCTGCTCACATGATGGCTTGATAGCATTGAGGCGAATATCATTTACAAACTAACATTGAAAAAAGACAGGATGTTATTTTACAACATTCTAATGTTTTCACAGTAAACACTCATTTGTAGCTCCAGCAGCAGCCCTGAGTAACAGTGTAACAGCAGCATAGGGACAGTAATAATAGCAGCAGTAAGTCTTGGAAAGATACACCTGTTAGAAGTGAGTGTACCTCAGGAAGTTTGCTCCAGTTGAATGACTTCAGTGGGTTTGCTGGTCGAGGAATGTTCTTCTTCAGGGCAGCTCCTAGTGGAGCTCCAGGAGGAGGAGGTGGGGCAAATGGAGCACTGCCAAAAGCTGGCGGGGCTCCTGGGGGAGGTGGTGGTGGTGGTGGAGGTGGAGGAATAGGAGAAGGGATAGATGGGGCAGGAGGAACTAAACCACTAGAAATGACCGGGGGTCCGCCTGGAACACTGGAGGTCTAATGACAGATGAGCATGATATGAGTAATCAGTGTGATGCTGGGATCTTATATTAGATATCACGATATTATACAAATATATATTGTTTATATTGTTACTGTGTTTATAATTGATGCATGACATTTCTGTCTCACACATTAATATATGCTGGGTTAGTGAACATACGCTGCTGAGCTGCTGCAGCCGAGCAGACAGCTCTGCGACTTGAAGTTTTGCTTGCTTGTGGTTGTTGCTCTCTCGCTCCAGCTTGTCTTTCATCTTGTTCAACATCTCCATCATGTCGTCTTTCTCCTTATTCTTTGCCTCACACTCCCTCTCTTTTTTGTCAAAACGCTGCTGTAAGCTCTGATGTTCTGGAGAGAAGAGAAGGTGGGAAGAGGTATTGGAATTGTGGATGGCAGAGCTGCTTGATGAGTGAAAGAGAAGAGCAACAGAACGTATCTTGACTTATATACACAGTGATTTTGGTTCTGAGGTGCTCGCTGGACGCTGATGTACCCATTTGTACCCAAAAACATTTTTTACAGTAAAAAATGTTTTTGGGTGAATACATTCAAACAAAATGGCGTATATAACTGTAATTGTTTTTGATGTTCTTTTGCATGTTACAGTTACAGCTGCATCAACTGTCCTCTCCCACTTTACACTTTTATCCCACTACATTTTTTTAAAGCTTTAGTTAGTTTAGATAGTTAGCCCTACTGGTTACTTTACTTTATTTATATTTCATATCAATAATCTGAAGTTGTAGCTAGGTTACATTATTATAGGTTAAGCCACCCAGCAGTATATACAGTTATTAAAATGAGTTCATCCTTTACCTGCTGCAGCCATAACGTTATGAACACATTAATGCATCAATAGTTGTAATTGGAGAATATACTATATGTATATTATTCTGAAATGGACCATTTGTTATTCACTCATGAAAATAAAGACTGTGTTTATCAGTGTGTTTAAGCACATGAAATCAGTCAATGAAGATCTTTCGGTTCCAGTGGCGAATCTTCAAGGTCTTCAAGGTATCCAGAGAAGGCCCTGAAATCCTCAGATGAAAAAGAAATGTATCTTATTAATTTTGGAAATAAGATAAAATTACGCCGACTTGTTTCTGTAGTTTTCTGTCCATACACTGCGCATTTGAGTGGTTTTCTGTTGGAAAAAAATTCAACCAATCAGATATCTTTCTACAGTGTCTCTGGGCAGAATATCCTCCATCCAGGGGATTCTGTTTCCTTTACAGAATGCCCTGACCATTAAATGTAATGAGAGTGTACATTTGTATTGACAATTTGATCAACCAATCATATTTGGATTTGTAGCCAATGGGCATATTCTTTAAGATTTTCTACAGCTCCGGGGTATTGTAGAAGGCCCACTTGCTCAGTCACGCGAGACCTAGCTTAACTAGCGAGTTGTGATTGATAGCCGACATTGAAAATGGCAACAGATGGAGATTATATTGATACAGCAGGTGGAGATGATATTATCGCAGATTTATTGTCAGTGCCCATTTCAAGACGACTATTTAATGAAAAGACGCCCAACGCCTGAACACCTCAAGCTCAATCAACCTGCAAAATCAGGTGATGTGCGCCATTTTCAGGCTAGCAACTGGGAACGTTACACTTACAGGCTACAGGTCATTGGGGAGTGGAAATTATTTTTTATTGCTGGTTTTACTAGTCTTGCATCTCATTGAACTGGTTGCATTTTTTTTCCATACAGTTAAATAATTGTTCATAAAGTGACTGTCTACCTGACGTCCGATAGTGTGTGTGTGTGTGTGGCTCTGTGTGTGACTGTGTTCGGCTGTGTGTGTGCGTGTGTGTCTGGCTGTGTGTGTGTGGCTGTTTGCATAACTAGAACAACGCAATCTTGAAGATGGAGCAGTAAAATAACGGCATGTATTTTTCGCTTGTGATTTTTATTTTTTTTTGGTGGGGGGGGGTTTACAGAAGACCCAGTTTTGATAGGCATGGTTTGCCACTGTTCGGTTCTGATTAAAATGTTTCTCACTGACACACCCCAGTATCTCAGTCAGGTAGAGCGACACATATACAGACACCCTACAGAAGCCCGGGGTTGGTGGTCTCTGCTGCGTGTCATCACCCTGCCTCCCATCATCTCTCAAGCCGCTTCGCCAAAAGAAGTGAAACATTTCTCCCCCCCACCGACTTGTTTTACAGTTTCATCAGAGTTTTTTAAGCCTCTGCTTTCTAACCCTAACCCTAACCCTACATAAACAATGGCAGGGACTTCTGGTTCAAGAATTTGTTCCTTATAGCATGTTAGGGGATGAATAGGTCATGTAGTAACAGATTCTTGAAGTGTTATCAGCACAGTCAGGTTTAGACAGTTTGATCAGAGTTTAGAGAGCGCGGTGGCTCTCGCTCTCGAGATCTGTCTGTGCTCTTTGTGTCTGTGGCTGACAACATGCAGGACAAAATTCTCAGCCCTGCTGCCGTCATATGAGTGTGGGGGACTGGGAGACCTGTTGGGATGTCCACTGAATAAGAACAAAGAGATGATGTCTTTGGCCTCTATCACTTCCCAAGATAACCAAAGGATGTTTGGAACACACTTTTATAAACTGTGTCACCTGAGTGTAATAGTTTGTGCGTTTTGTAACCACCCACACCCAGTGAAATATTGAAACCAAATACTTTGGTTTACTATGCTTAAGCTTTTTGTTTTTCAACAGTACTGCATGGAAATGAAAGTAATATGGCTGGGAAAACATCAAGAGGACAAACTATCACAGTGTTATTCAACCTTGGGGTTGCGACCCCATGTGGACGGAATTCAAATGGGGTCGCCTGAAATGTCTAGTAATTGATAAAAAAAAATTACTTATTACTACTTATTATTCTTGTTAAAATTATGATTAAAAACACCACACACAATCTTAAACAGCTGTATTCTATACTTTCATTTTCTCGAATATAAATCGAGTTCAAATAAAATGTAGCATATAAAAATATCTGAGCTGGCGCATCGTGATTGACGGCCGTGATCACATGATTGCACAAGTGACCGCTACTTGAGTTCCCGCTTCAACCTGTCCAAACACAAACTTGCAGTCAGTAGGGAAAAACAGAAAACAAAATGGAAAGATTTCTTCGCCCACCTGGCCCCGTAAATACAGTTCCAAGAGAAACGGAGAAACAGACACCAAAAAGACAGAGAAAATACGACAAAAGTTTCTTTCAGTATGGATTTACTAGCATCATTGAAAACAACGAGGGGAAGCCGAAATGTCTGCTGTGTGGTGACGTCCTGTCTGCCGAGAGTATGAAACCAAACAAGCTTAAAAGACACTTTGAGACAACACACAAAGAACATGTCGGCAAACCAAGATCTTCTTTCTGAAAGAAATATACCGAGCTGAATAAGCAGCGAGTGTATTTAAAAAGGCTGTGATGGTTAGTGAGCGGACGTGGAAAGCGTCTTTTGAGGTGCGATATCTCATTACTAGGGCTATGAAGCTGCATACGATTGCTGAGACATTAATATTGCCAGCTGCCATCGAAATGGTAAAAACAGGGTGCGCAGGTAGTTGAGTGGTTAAGAGCGCATGCCACATACGCAGTGGACCCCGGTTTGAATCCCGGCCGGAGGACTTTTGCTGTATGTCATACCCCATACCCTATGCCTGAAAAAAAAAAGAAATGGTAAAAACGATGTGCGGGTAGGAAGAAGCTTAAAGGCTGAAGATGATACCACTGTCTGATAAGAAGGATCGATGCAATCGCTGATGACCAAGAGAGCACGCTGACAGAAAAACTTTGCAATTCCCCAGCTTGATCTTCAAATGGATGTTAGCACAGAAGGAAAAAATGCCCATGCTTTGACATTTGTTTGTTACATGCAGGAGAATGCAATTCACAAGGATATTTTGTACTGCCTCCCTCTTCCTGAACATGAGACTGTCCAAGCAATGTAAGATGTCCTTCACGATTATATGGAGAAAAACAGAATTTCAGGGGAGCATATGGTGGGATTTTGCACAGACGGGGCTCCGTATATGGCGGGATGTTGAAGTGGTTTGCAGACACTTATCACCCAGCGGGCCCCATCTGCAATATGGAATCACTGCATGATTCACCGTGAACAACTGGCATCTAAAGAACTGAGTGTGCCCATTGGAGACGTACTGCAGCAGGTCGTAACCATGGTGAAATACATCAAGCCACATCCTCTGTTTGCAAAACTATGCGCCGACATGGGCTCTGAATATGAAAATGTACTGTTTCACAAAGAGGCACGGTGGTTGTCGAGAGGTAACCTCTTGGAGCATTTTTTCAAGCTGAGAAACAAACTGTTGGTGTTTTCCATGGATGTGAAAAAAACTGATTTTGTCAACTTTCTGTGTGACCAGCAGAAAATGTGCCTCCTTGCATATGTAACGGACATCTTTGGAAAACTAAACAAACTTAACACAAGCAGGCAGGGGAAAAACAAGAATGTCATGCAGATGAGTGATCGTATTGATGGATACAGGGGGAAACTCGCACACTGGAGAGAAAACCTTTCAAAGGCAAACTTCACTCCTTTCCCTCAGATGAGTCAGATGCAGCCACCTGAAACGCCTAGAAGAGCACTTCGCCACTTATTTCCCAGACGTGGATATGTCAAAGTTTGACTGGGTGAGGGACCCATTTCACTATGATGAAGGTGCAGTGGACCTGCCTGCCACCGCTGTTGAACAGCTGATTGAACTTTCATTTGAAAAAATGCGTCAGGGATTGCAGTCGCGAGTGGCAGTGGAGGAATTCTGGTTTGGAGCAAGAGATGAGTACCCAGAGATCTCATTATGTGCTCTAAAATGGTTGGTTCCTTTTGGAAGCATATATTTGTGTGAAGCTGGATTTAGTGCCCTTGTGTGTATGAAGTCAAAGTACCATTCCCGACTGGATGTTACGGCAGAGATGAGATGTGCTCTGTCTACTACAGCACCTGACTTTGAAAGGCTGCAGCGAGGTGTGCAGGCTCAGCCATCCCATTAAATGTGGTGAGTTGAGAGAAACAATAATAATAAATAAAAGACATGACAAACTGAAGCTGAAACAGAAGCACTGTGATACTTTCCATCTTTCAAATCTTCACTGTGGCCAGTTTAAGATGCTGCAGTAGCTCATTTTTTCATAATTCATTGTTTGAGAGATTGTTTGTTGTACATGTATATCCTGATCAGGGAAAATAAAATGTCACTTTGTGCACTAATCTGCCTACTCTGTATTTACAACACAGTATAACAAACATGATCAAAAACTGATTCTAGAAAAAAAATGTCTCTGGGGTCGCCAGAAATTTGTGATGTCAAAATGGGGTCACGGGCCAAAAAAGGTTGGGAACTACTGCTCTACGCCATGCATATGTCAAAATTTGTACTTTTCTATATATTGAGAGAAGGGGATGGCAGCAGCATGACAACTGAGCACAGTTCAAAGTGTTCCAACATTTTCTGTGAAACCACTGGATTTAAGGAGAAGCTGAGATATTTTCAAGTTGTGTTAGTGGCAACAACAGAACCAGGTAAGACAAAACCTGATCGTTTCCTAACCCTAACCTACACCTAACCAAAGTTTCAACCATTGGGCTTCAACATATCTGTGATTTTCAGAAACATACCAACCATGCCAACGTGTATTCTGGCAATTTGGTCGACTGATTTTGATAGAAAACTATTATATTCAAATTGGGTTAAGGTTAGGGGGTGGGGTTAGGGTTAACCCTAACCATTTTCCCTTTTGGTATAGCATGATACAGAATTTAAATCCACTTATACTGTATTGTGTGAATATTTACCTTTTCTCATTTTATCAGCTTGTTCTCTCCATTGTTTGACCTCATCCTCCTTGACAAGCCTACAGAAACACACACACACACACACACCTAATGTTACCCCACTAGAGATGCAGCAAGAATTCCACCCAGAAACAATTAGATTGAGTGTTTACATGGTTGTTATCCTGTCGAATGGCTTGGCAAAGTTTTACACCACCCCCTTTCAATGTGACTGAAAATGAATCAAGATTGGGCCAGATCTGATCATTTGCTTCCCACTGAGGTTATAACATTTTATTCTGCTTGTGCTAGTATTGTGATTATAACAGGATATAAGGGTCCATGTAAACACAGCTATTGTGTTACAGCTTCCTTTCTAGCATTTAATCAAAATTAAAAATGTTACTTCATGTCATTATTTGACTTCACTTCACCAACAGCAAGAGGTAAATGGTGTTAGACAAGTCTACGTTTTGAGTTAATTGTTCAAATAAATCAAGAATTTGAGGCTATTGTTACAATTACTGATCTCATCTGTTATCATTACTAAAAACTGTAGAAATTCAGCCACTAATGCTCATGCCCCAAAGTGAGGAACCCTGGAAACTTACATGCGTACTATGTTTTTAACGTTGAAGTCCTCCAGTGGTGCCACATCTGGGTTTTCACCTTTGTCTGTCTGCAGAACCAGCTGCTGAATGATCCGGTCCAACAACACCCAGTACTGAAGAGCAGCACTCTTCTGCTTATCTGCTGACAGATGGAGATGAGTAAACAGAACAAAGAACTGCTACCGTCCATGATCGCTTAATGCCAATAAAGAAAAATAAACAGGTAAAGCAAGCAAAGAGAGACCCAGCCTTACATGGCATCATGAGACAGTGCTGCAGTGCAGACAGGAGGTGAGGGTAAGCCTCAGTGTGGTTTAGATTCTTCTTGATCAGCTCAAACATCTGGCTGGCACTTTTAGTTTCTATATGGACCTGAGCCAATATACCAAAAGACATGAATCATCAAGCTTATAACACATTACACATCTCATCTGCATTTTTTTGTTTTGCAGTTGACACTAAAATGAAATGTAATGCTGAAAAGGAACAATTATAAATGTTTTTATGTATGACTTACAACATTGAAGCGTTTGGACATCACAAGCTCATCTTCATTCCTCAACATCTCAAAGAAGTCCAGATGTCTAGAAACAAAAAGATGCATCAGAACTAAACTCAGAAAGCAATTCAAAATCCTGGTATGTTTAATATTTTCCCAGAACTGTATTGTATTTGTGGGTTCCATGACAAAATAGACCAATATGTCCCACGTAAGGGTTACCTGTCCAGGGTCTCGTTGTCATGGGAGTATAGTTTGTCAATGACCGGCTGAATGCCCAACATCAGAAACTCATAGCGCAAATGGATACGGAACTCCAGGCTAGTCTGAGAACACACAGGCAATACACAAATTAAACACATCATAAATCATTACATGACAGTATTTTAGGATTGTACAAGTCATATAGATGAATAGAGTAGTAAAGACGAACACAAACACACAAACATTATGTCACTTAAAGACACAGTACTCATAGTGCAGTCACACTAGATTTCTTACGCTAATAACAACAAATCATCAGAGCTTCAGAAAATCATCACAGGGAAACCATCCAACAAGGGATTGTACATGAAATATATTAAACTGTGCGCAGAAATGGACTTTACATTAGCATAACACTGTGATCAATATGTAAAGCTCTGGAAGAATTGACTACACAAATGTTTATGTGCCCAAGATGTAACCCATTATATATGCCACTGAAAGCCAGTAACTCTGTTTAAGTAGTGTGTTGCTCATGTCAACCAATTAATTTCATCATACAATATATATTTAATCCTCTGTGCCATAGAGCCCCAAAAACTATTAAAAACATATCAACGAGCCATGCTGCTGCACACAAATGGTAAAAAAAATATTACGCACTTTAAGTAGAGGTGGCATCGTATTTTAAATATGTACAATATATCGTCATTTAAAGATAAATATTTGGTCAACCTCTCACTGAAAGTATGACTCAATTCAGAAAAATGTAAAGATGAGTAGCACAGTCCTCAAAAAGTACAAGTACCTTGATTAAAGGTACTTAATTTAAGTTAAAATTTTAGTTAAATTCCACGCCTGGTTGTTTTTGAGTTAGCTTTCTGTAGGAACTAACTGGGTTTAAGCTGAGAGCAGACAGGGTAAGAAAGGCAGAGATGGAGTACGGAGAGACGGACGACCACATGGATCAACAGCTAGAAGACAGCTAACATCACAAAGGGAAGAGTTCTTTACCTCTCCTGCTCCTTTACTGAGCACAGCATTGATGAAGGACATGATGGAAGTCTTCAGATTAACTTCATCTCTGTAGCGGCCTGTGGATCGATCCAAGTCTGACACCAGGGCCTGCACATAGAACAGACAATATACAACTTCTACCATTATTAAGCAATACACACCTTAAACAGCTTTGTGTTTGATGTTTGTAAGTCATCACGTTGGCCTCAAACTCACTGGAGTCTCGATGTAAAACAGATGAATATCTTATATGTCAAGTTAATATATATTTATTTTGTATGTCCGGTACTGGTTTGTCTTGTGGTTGCTTTATTATTAATTACTAATGGCTAAAAGTGCTGACATTTTAATACCATTCTTTAACTTTTGGATTTATTGTGAAGACATCAGACAAATATATTTTATCCACACTTGCATCTTCATTTGCAGAAAACAGTTTTAAAAATGCTTCTTTTGTAGATTTGAACAAAATTCAAAACATTCAAAGTGATGAGTTCCTCGCCTAACCTGCACCTTTACTGAGCACAGCATTGATTAAGGACATAATGGCAGTCTCCAGATTAACTTCTTCTCTGTAGCAGCCTCTGCATTTGCAGAACATTAAATGAAGCACGCACAAATAAACAAAACAGACCTGAAAGCGTGTTCTCTCTGAGGCAAATTTCTGGTAGTGCTGCATGGCTTCAAGTACTTTCCTATGGCCTCCTGGCACTAGACATACCGCCCCGAGGATCTCTAACACTGCAGTCTACGGAGAGAAAGAACAAGGGTCAATTTCAAATAATAAGAAGAAAGAATTGATTGGGTCCAAGTTTCACCTTAGAGGAATATATAAAAACAAAAAAACAACAACATGTTCAGAAACCAAATTAAGAAAATGTAAACATTTAAGTAGAGTGACTTGACACTTGAGTATTTAATCCTTATCACCATTATCAGTTGTCCTTCTCTGGTGTGATCTATAAAAACTCCAATTAGAAGACCTCTGGAGGTATGCCACATGGCTTGTTCACTGGTCACATTGTCTCTTGCCAGTAACAGTAACTATACTGTAACTATAGGGTCTTATGGTAACCTGACTGATTTTCAACGTATAAGCCACATTCTATAAATCATCTGACCGTCAGTGTGTGACTTTGCAGAACAGCTGTTCTTGTGTTTCGCCAGCAATGTTACACAGATTGGTGTCTCTTTTGACTTTATAGTGTTGCCAACTCTATGGCTGTATGATATTCAAACATCCGTGTGAAACTAAAACAACTTGTAAAGGCAATGAGCTGGGATGCTGCAATCTTTGTTTGATCGTTGAGCATCTCTTTGTACTCATGTAGTGTCCCCGTGGGGTTATGTTGTCTCTGTGTGGTCATTGAGAGTCTTTGTGGTCATTTAGTTTCACTTTGCAGTAATTTTGGGCCTTTTTCCAGTATTTGTTGCTTAGTTTCATTTAGCATCTCTGTAGTTGTTTTGTGTCTTTTGATGGTAATTTAGCATCTCACTGTGGTGTTCTTATGTCACTTTGTGGTAATTTTTAAGTCTTTGTGGCTGTTTTATCATCTCATTGTGGTTGTTAAGCACCTGTTTGTGGTTGTTTTGTGTCACTTTGCATCTCTATTACTGCTTTTCCACCAAAATTAGCAGGTCTACAATGGTTTTTAATCACTGGTCAACCTACTACATCTGTGATTTTTATCTGAAGTTTCATGTTGTCCGTCACTGATGTCACAACACATGACAGAATTTAGCGTGTTCACCCACTGAAACCAGCATACATAACGTACCTTCGTTTACCAAGCCCCTAACCTGCTAACACATTTGCTCCCTGAATTTATTATAAAGTTGGGCAAAGTATCCTATATGCTGTAGTTGCACCTACATACCTTGGTTTTGATGTTTTCAGTTGAGAGACTTTGTGCGATGATATTAATGCTTTCACAGTGACCCAGGACATGAGCTCTGCCCTGGGAGTTGTTCATCAGAGCTTTGATGCAGCCAATCAATGAGGCGTGGACCTGTGATTCCATAGTCTCATAGTCCATTGATTTTAGGAAATTCAGGATACAAGACAAGCCATCCAACTCAATGAATTGTGTCACAAACCTGGAGGAGAATTGCAGGTTAATATTATTTGTTAGGTCAGCCAGATGTTCAGAATAACGTGTGTTAGATCTGGAGCTGTACCTCATTGGCTGTGTCCTCAGTGCTGTCTTCAGATCATCTATGATCTTATGTCTTCCCTGCTCTTCCTCATCTGCCAGTGTCAGCAGAGTCTTCCTCTGGGAAAGGAGGGGACAGCTTTTTACAATTCCAAATAGGTTATATACTGACTCCGAGCCAAAGTGTCCCTGTGGCTCTTCACTACAACTAAATATTGAGGTTAACAGTACACAAAGATAGGTGCACTGGTCATAACAACTTACAAAAACTACAATGACCCTTAAATTAACATTCTTATTCAACAACCCTTTAGTGAAAAAATAATCAATCTGAAAGCTGAAATATCTTGCCGAAACAAGTTTGGTTGGCAGTGTCCTTTGTCAGACAACGTGACAGGTGTTTTTAAAAACAGTTATTCTAAATGATTTTTAAAAATCATTAACAATAAGAAAAAAGGGGGCAAAGCAAAGTGTATCTACATCTGTGTGTGTAAACAGAACCAGCAGGATGAAATCAGACTTCAGAGTTATACTCACAGCAGCCATGGACCTGAGCTGGTCAATATAATAATCTGGCCAACTGGTTGCTCCTCTGTTCTCCTCTGCCTCCTGAAATACATATATATAGACACACAGGTCGGGCTTATTTGATATACTTTGATATGATATACTATACTTTTTCTCTGGTGCTGATTAGAGAAACTGTTTCTTAAGAAACTTCCGCATTGGCTCGAGCATACAGCCATGATGGTTTCTGCTTGAAACCGCCACCCCAGTGGCAACACTGTGAGTAAGTCATTAGAAGATGAAAGAATGTGAAAA